>OMLJ01025607.1:1237-13002 GCA_900302595.1 Gadiculus argenteus | reverse complement strand
GGTGCTCACTCCAACTTTGTGCTAATTGTTTTTCAGCTAGTATCCTAGTTAAAATGAACATTGTTGTATATAAAACGTGCTACACACACCGTGGCGTTATCCTTGGCGTTATACGTGTCCGAAAGGCTTAAGACTGTCTCGGAGTGAGGTGTCTCCAACAGCTGACCAGACGGAGCTCCTCAGTCCTCACGTCTACACGTCAAACACATCCACACACACACCCTAGTGTAGTATACCCTCTCAGTGTGGGTGTTGGCTTTGCATTATGTCAAAGTGCCTTCATGGCACATTGACGTCATAAAAGGAATGCGACCTGAGCCGGAGCACAGTTAAACGTTTATAAACTGGTTGGCGGGAACTGGCAAAAACAATAACAACAAACCTATTTTCTAAATGTTGCTATTATTTTAGTAACAGAGACAAAATGGCATAGACTACTATGTCCAAGACATAGCAACACAATACAACTTTGAGTCCACTGGCACTTTAACAAGAGAAACCAAACCCAGGCTTTATATATAGGCAATTGACTGGAATTTAAATTGTCTGGTCCAGGTTCCTACTGTACGGAGGGTGCGTGGCGTCCTACTCCATGCCCCCCAGGCACTGTGAGTCCATTCTCTTATCAGACAGCCCCTGGTGACTGTTCCCTCTGCCCCTCCGGCTCCTTCTGCAACAACAGCGGTCTGACCCAGCCGTCTGGACCCTGCAGCCCAGGTTTCAATCTCCGATCTCATTATGTTTTGGGGTGAAAAGTGGGAGAAGCTATCATTTTGTTTTGTGTGCTGCAGCCCTCTTGGAACTAAAAATAGACAGTGCTGTATTACCTTAGCTTTTCTCAAATATCCTTGCCCCCCCCATTTCTCCGGGACGTAACGTATAAATAGCATCCTAACCTTTTCGTATTTCCAACCTTCTTTTTCTAGGTCATTTCTGTACTCAGGGAGCCAGCGAAGCTTCCCCTGTCTCCCAGCCTTACGGAGATCTGTGTCCAAAGGGTCACTTCTGTCCTGAGGGAAGCACCTCTCCCAAGCCCTGCCCCGTGGGCAGCTACCTCCACCAGACCGGGGCCTCCTCCCCTACCCACTGTCTCCCCTGCCCCCCGGGGGACTACTGCCTCGGTGCTGGAGCTCCCCAGCCCACAGGTTGAACCGGAGAAACCCAACATTCACCAGCTATTTCAATCAAACGCACAGAGAGACACACACAGTATTTCCTCTTGAAGCCCAAAGGACACACAGAGCACAGATTTCGGTTCATATTTACAGTCGCACCATAAAACATTAATAGGATCATATCTTTTTATCGAAGCAAAGCACGCCTAGCGTGAATGTACCAGGGTTATGTTCCTTTGCTGGCTTAATGTTCGGCTGAAGTCTAATGGGTGTGTAAAGCTGGAAACACTGATTCTGTATCTGCCCCGCCACGGCCCTGTGCTGTTGACTGCACACCCGATAGATGTACGACCTGAACCCCTGTCCTTTATCTCCTGGTTGTAGGTGCGTGTTTGGCAGGGTTTTACTGTTTTGGAGGTGCAGACAGCCCAGCGCCCCGTGCCAACCCATCCTTGTTCAGCTGTCTGATCGGGGCATTGGCAGATAATACCACAGCGCTGGAATCCTACTTATGGACCCACAATCACTCCTGCTTCAACAGCCCGGATGTCTGTGGTAAACACAGAAAAGCCGCCTCAGATAACGCACAATTCACAGAGAGACACCTGTGTTCAGACAGTTCTTTAGATAAAGCAATGTATAATGGAATACCTCTCCTGATGATTATTCTTTTTACCCTTTAACTTTCTGTGAAAACTTTCCCATTAAAAAAAATCTAAATAGGTATTTATGAAGCACATTTAAATTAAGTCTGTAATGAGTTTGGTCAAGTGTCTTGGGTTATTAGATAAAGTACGATTTGCCTATTGGTCGTGGAGTATTATCAGGGGAAGGATCTAATTCTGTGTTCCCTCTGAACCTGTGTGAGTGTGCAGGTCCAGCTGGATGGGGGAATGAGAGCATGCATTCAATGAGGGAGTCTGACCTCCTATCCAGCCAGCTGATGCTCTGTCTGAAGGCTTCGGCTCGTGGTTCAATTACACACAAGGGAGACATCTGCCCCAGGGGTCCGTAATGCCAAACTGAGAACCCATGTTTATACCTAACAAATATTGATTGCCGTTAGAAACGTAGAAAACATATCACCAGAGGCAGAATTTCAATCAGAATCGAACATACATCCATGCCATATAATTAAATATGGGTTTAGGTCTAAAATGCTATTGATTATGACTCACAACTTATTTACTTACTACACAACCTTACCCACAACCGTCATCAATCTTTACATACTCATTTGATGTGCATGCATTAGAATCTCATCCAAAGCATTATCCATGCTTTACTGAACATAATATAAAAAAACTCATGAGCATGATTTCCAGTACTATTCCATTAAAAATCCCTTCAATGTGCGGCTTCCTTCTAGGTTTCTACTGTCCACCGGGGTCTGCCCAGCCGCTGCCCTGTGACGCAGGCTCCTACTGTAACACCACTGGGCTGGCTGCCCCAGGGGGGCTCTGCGGGGCAGGCTACCACTGTACCAGGGGCTCTGCTGACCCCCACGCCCTCCCGTGCCCCGCCGGACACTACTGCCCCCGGGGAAGCCCCCAGCCTCTGCCCTGCCCCGTCGGAACCATCAAAGGTACTGAGAGGCTTCAGAAGGCAGAACCCTCAGAGTGGATCGAAGTATCCTGTGGTTATGGTGAAGCGCTTGCCATGTGGAGGAAGATTAGAGCAACTGTTTTCACATACCGCCAAAAAACACATCGGGCAGGATGTAGGTCTCAGCTTGGTCTTTGCGTTTCTTTGTGATGCGCGGGAGATTAATAATTGAGGAGACACAACACTGAAACGAAGTGCAATGCATTTATTTCATCTGATTGTGTATGGTCTGTATTTGTTATATTCTATTCCATTGGCCCCTCCAAGGAAGTGGAGTTAAAGCTGTTCAGAGATGCATGGAATTATATTACTAAAAGGGGCTTTTGTTCCCCCTGCGGCGGCTATAAATAATTACAATTACGAAATGTGTCAGTGACATAATCAAGTTCATGTTTGCTGATGAGCAACGAAAATTCCATTAAATGTAATGTACTAGAGCCCGGTGATGGAGTGTGTGGGGGGAGGGGAGAAATGAATCAACCAATGTCTTCATTAAGTTAACCTGGTCTTGTATCTTGTATTCCACATGTCCATTTGATCAACCAAGGATTCTACAAAGAATCTGAGCCCTCTAGTGTTCGAGTAGCCAAGCCAATTAGTAGATGGAGACACAAACCAGCAGGGAGATTCCTATGGAGGGCAATAATTGATTTTGGTGCAATGTAAACGTTGTGTGCTTACAGATTCCCAGGGTGGATTTACCACGGAGGCTTGTAGGCCTTGTCCACCAGGATTCTACTGTGCCCGACCGGCCCTCACTAAGCCCACTGGTCAGTGTACCGAAGGCCACTTCTGCCCTGAGGGACAGACCACTGGTACACCCAAACAACACATCTGTCAGGCCGGACACCATTGTGAGAAGGTCAGTCCAGTCTATGTGCCTGCCATCCGCCAAAAACTGAGCCTGTTACCTGATTATGGCTGCTGATGTTCTCCTTACAGTGACATTTGAAGGTTTATTTGTTCATTTGCCGTGTATTGTTCTTCTATCTATCAGGGCAGTGTCAGAGAGACGGCATGTCAGCCAGGCAGCTATCAGCCCAGAGAAGGGCAGGGCAGCTGTGAGACTTGCCCTGCTGGCTCCTACTGTCCAGACCAAGGTATTGGGCGCATTGCCCAGACATGGAGAAGAATAGCCGTAACTCCAGAACTAGATAGCAGTAGATCTTGTTTTAGTTGAATTGTTCAATCCAAAGGCCAAGATTCACTGTTCAATTTCTTTCACATTTTGTTTGGTGTTTTTTCTAGGTAGCTCCAGAACTAGATATCAGTAGATCTTGTTTTAGTTGAATTGTTCAATCCAAAGGCCAAGATTCACTGTTCAATTTGTTTCACATTTTGGTTTAAGTGTTTTTTCTAAGTGCCATATATCAATGTTGAACCTTTTTTATGTAATCCCATCAATACATCAGGGACTACCCTTCCGGCCGGTTGTGAGAGGGGATATTATTGTATCCATGGATCGGAAAAGCAGCGTTCTTGTCCTGCTGGGACATACAGCAACCATTCTGGATTGGTTGATGAATCAAACTGCCAGCGCTGTGACCCCGGGATGTTCTGTAAAGAAGCAGGTAGGAAAGCGTCTTTGCTGTTGTTGATTATCCTCTCATAATCCGCTTCTTGCAATTCCCAATGAGGTGCAGTCAATAATAGAAATAATACGATAAAAAGATATGCTAAAATCAAAATAATATGAAGAATACAATTGAGAATAATAATTAACTTGCATGGATAAAAACAAAATAGTAACGCAAAAAAAGGATGCATGTTGAAAACTATGAGTTAATTTATTTTGTATGACTGCTCATATTATTTACTTCTGTGTGCTTGGATGTTGAACCCAAAGGCAGGACGTCCCCGAGTGGGCCCTGTGCGGCGGGCTACGTGTGCACCGGGGGGGCCTCTGAGGCGTCGCCGGCCGACCGCCTCACTGGAGGCCCCTGCCCGCCCGGCTCCTTCTGTCCACTGGGCACCGCCGCCCTAGAGCCCTGCCCCAAGGGGACCTTCAGGTGCACACCCCCAAGCAGAAGCCAACCCATAGATTGTGATTGTAGATTGTGTCCGTGTTCATTTTAGAATATGGTATGTGTTTCAATGTGTCGTTGGTAATGGTAATATGGTAATATGTTGGCGGGTTAATAATTTAATTTGTATAATACAGGAAAACAGAAGCTTCACATGTTGTTGCTTCAAAGGATTTCTTTGGTTGTTCTACTTCATTTTGCATGCCGTTCATCTCCTGCTCTGCTGCCTGGCGGGCCTGTCATGTTTTGAGCTGGGGGTGCTTTGTCTCTTCCATGACAGCGAACGCGACGGGCTGGTGAACGCCTCTCAGTGCCGTCTCTGTGATCCAGGCTACTTCTGTTCTCAGACGGGGCTCTCAGCGGTCTCTGGGCCCTGCTTGCCAGGTACTCTTGGACGACTGCCAGTAACACTGCACTACCAATCATTGCATTGATTAAGTGTCAGAGACACCAAAGCTGTTGTCGTTAACAAGTTAGGGAGTAAACCTCCCCACCCCCTGCCCTCTCCAGGTTTCTATTGTCTGGAGGGATCACATAGCGCTACGCCAACCTTAGGAAAGGCCGGAGGCCTGTGCCCGATGGGCCACTATTGTCCCCTGGCCACCAGCGTGCCCGCAGCCTGCCCTCCTGGAACCTACCTGGACGCCAGCGGAGGGAGGAAGATGCAGGAGTGCAAACCGTGCCAGCTTGGTACACACTAAGTTAGCCATCAAGGGGAGCTGTGTCTTCCAAAAGCCTTCCCCCTTCCCCCTCGTAGGATTCTGACCATTGTTGTTGTCTGTGTGCTGGTTTCCCCATCCGTCCCAGGCTGGTACCAGGATTCGTCTGGGCAGAAGGAATGCAAGCCCTGTCCCCCTGGGTTCCTCTGCCACAACCCGAGAGCCAACCTGACCCAGGCCAGCCCCAGAGGAGTCTCCGGCCCTCAGCCCTGCCCGGCGGGCTACACATGTTCTGGGGACCGCCCTGACGCCCAGTCCCGCCCCTGCCCTGCTGGCACATACAGCCCCAACCAGGGTCTGACTGCCATCGGTGAGAGTGGGGATCGGTCGATTTTTAAGAGAGAGAGAAAAGATACACAATAAACATCCTGGTTCCATCGCAGGAACCCCACAATTTATGTTGTGCTTTCTAATGAATATTGATTTTTAGTCAAATCCAACTAGTGGACTATCACCAATGCTGCATTCTGATTGGCTGAGCGGCCTTTGTAAACAAATACAATGGCGGCTGCTTCATGTTTTGATGAAGTTTCTGACGAGTTTCTAAGCTTGTTATTAGATAAATCAGTTGTATTTACTGCCCTACTAGTTGTATTTTACTAAAACAATTATCCCTCTTGTCCTCATGGGCTATGACTCCATAGCCCATTCGACCTTGAGGGATAAGTATCTCTATATATATATATATTTTATATATTCTGTATTGTTGAATATATTCTACTGAAATGATATTGCCAAATTGACAAAGAAACACACACACACACAAGGTCATTGTCTCAGTTGGTCAACGTGTGTGTGTGTGTGTGTGTGTGTGTGTGTGTGTGTGTGTGTGTGTGTGTGTGTGTGTGTGTGTGTGTGTGTGTCCGTAGGAGAGTGCCTGGCGTGTCCCGCCGGCCGGTTCTGCGGTGCCGAGGGTCTGGTGGAGCCGTCCGGGCCTTGTTCCGACGGGTTCCTCTGCCTGCTGGGGGCCAGAGTACCCAACCCCAGCGACCACAGGACGGGCTCTCCCTGTCCCCCGGGAATGTTCTGCCGGCTGGGCTCCATCGCAGGTAGCAGAAGACCCTCAGACCCCCCGGGTTTGACGGGTAATGGTGCGGACAAGAGATCCATCCGGCCTCCGGTGGGACGGATAGTGTTTGTGTGTATGAGAGGTGCAATTCTGTTGAATTTCCCTGTTTGTCATTTGTTGTTTTGTTGTTTTGTCATGTTGCCAGACAGCCGTCATCAGGAGACAATACGAGTGTCAGTTTGGCGCCTCCCGCCATTTAATTATATGACTGCTGCGCCGTTTTTGCCGAATTGTAGTCAGGTGGGAAATTAAGACAGAAGGCCCACAGGGTGAATGTGCTCGTTCATTCTCCTGCTATAGGGGAGTGCTGGGCCGGATACTACTGTGATGGGGGCTCCATGAGGGCAGACCGGGCCCTGTGTCCTGCTGGTTCCTTCTGCCCCAGGGGAACGGCCGCCCCCCTGCCCTGTCCTGCAGGTACCTTCAGCGCTGCGCGAGGTAACACCCACCAGGACAACTGCTCCACCTGTCCCGCTGGGCGTCACTGCCAAGGTAAGGCGGCGAGGGCTTCTCATTCCCAAAACGTAAATGAATGGTTGAATGAATGAATGGCTGAATCCATATTTTCGTAGATTCTTCCACCCAGTCTATCCAATCTTTGCATCTATCCAATCCATCCATAAATCCATACAATTCCTCCATACAGTCATCCAATCATTCATTATTCATTACATTCATTCATTTATCTATCAAATCCATCCATCCATCCGTCAATCCATCCATCAATACATTAATTGTATTCATCCTTCATTACATTCATTCATTTATCTATCAAATCCATCCATCCATCCGTCAATCCATCCATCAATACATTAATTGTATTCATCCATCCATCAATTGATCCTTATATTCATCCATCCGTCCATCAATACATTAACTCATTCATCCATACATCCATCCATACAACATCTATACATCGACCAACCATTGTAAGAAAGTGTGTATTTGTGTATTTTGGGCTCTACCCTGTCTTCATATGACCTCCATGTTGTGAACCAGGTGAGGGCACAGTGCAGCCTGTGGCGTGTCCACGCGGCCACTACTGCCCTGCAGGGCTGGTGCTGGGGGTGGAGTTCCCCTGCCCTCCAGGAACAGTGCAGAACCAGCCAGGAGCCTTCAGCTTGGGCGCCTGCTTGCCGTGCCCTCCCGGTGAGGCCACTGTGTTCAACTGTACGTCAAAGGGTCGCTGCGTGTTTTTCAAAGGATGTTAAAGATTTAAATCCCTTTACCGGTGTAATTGTATTGCACAGCTCAGGAGACGGTCCAGCTTGTTTGGCAAGTGCAGGACTGGGGGTTTCGATCCTCTGTCCATTGTTGTTAGGTGTAGACATGTCCTTGCCAGGCCCATGTCGACCCTTAACTGTCGAGTTGCTGTGCATGTGTATGTGTACGTGCAAACGGTGGCTCTTAAAGAATACATTGTGTAGAGCGGTCACAGAGGAGACACGAGTGCAATGTTAATTTACACACCCACACTGCGTTTATTTACCTTTATTAAACGGACGACCTGTTGTACGTTTGACCTCTTTTCCCCATCAGGAATGTTCTGCTCGCTGCCGGGCCTGTCCCAGCCCTCGGGACTCTGCGAGGCGGGATACGTATGTCCTGCCGGATCAACCAGCCCCAATTTAACCACCGCGCTGCAGGTGACTATTCTGACGTTCCTATGTATTACCGTGTCCACGGATGATTCATGGCCCTGGTACACAGTAGCACAGGCTGAATGACAAACACGTCTCCTATGCAGGGGAACTCCAGCAGCATCCATCTCTGTCCTCCTGGTCATTACTGTCTCGCCGGCTCCGGCTCTCCACTGCCCTGCCCAGCGGGCACCCTGTCCCCCTCGGCGGGACTGAGAGGGGTTGAAGGCTGCGCACCCTGTCCACCCGGACTGTTCTGCGACAGGCCCGCCCTGGTGGAGCCATCGGGAGCTCAGCCATGCCATGCCGGGTACGCAGCACAATGAGCCTACGTGGCTCATTGGCTTTCGGCTCACCACTTCCTCATTTTATTCCCATTTCTTAAGAACACTTTTATGTGTTACATCACAATGTCACAATGGATTTGGAATGTCTCCCCAATTCATCATCAATTATTTCATGCATCAATGATCTTTGTCTTTGCATCACAAAGGACTTGTGCACAAAGAAGGTCCCCTAAATCAATCCTACCTCCCTCATGCTTCACATGCTCTCCCCACAGTTATGTGTGCAAGGGAGGAAGCTCTAGCCCCAAGCCCACGGACGGTCACCGTGGATACCTGTGCCCGCCCGGCCACAGCTGTCCCGCTGGCTGTGCTGAGGAGATGCCTTGTGAGGCCGGGAGCTACAGCCCTTCTGCTGGGAGGGACCGCTGCATCCTGTGCCTCGACGGGACAGTCTGCCCCTCTGTGGCCACCCGGGCACCCTCTGTCTGTCCCCCAGGTCAGAGACCCAGTGCCAGGGACCTCAATCAAACTAACAGCACGATCAAACATGCACTATGTCACTTTATAGCTCTTTACTGCAACTTTTTAGTTCCAAAAACAAAACATGGACTAGAAATTATCTCAAGAATAAAACGCACCCATCCTTGAGTCAATCCATCCAGGGAATGTTTCTTAATGGGCCTTTAAGCGACATGATACAAAACAGATTTTAAAGAGATTGATGTTGTCTGTAACATACAGGCATGTAACCCGTAAACTGAACAGCACCTCTCTGCTGCACTTATTGGACACCCTTCCCATTCTTTTGTATGTCAGCAGACCCACACAGGGACAATGCTCTCTCTAATGGAGACCTAACAGGTTACCTTGGTACAAATGGAGTGTCACTCTGGTATCCTCTGGCACTAATTTAAACCCAAACTCAGAGAATGGCCAGGTACTGTGTCTCACCGGAGACGAAGCTCAGCCTGAAGATAGGCTTGAAGATAGTCCTAGAATTCCCTTAATAAAATAATGGTTTTGCTGTCGTTCCAGGTCATTTCTGTCCGGTTGGGACAGTCCTGCCCGTAGCCTGCCCGGCGGGGACCCTGAGCAGGCAGACAGGAGCCGGTTCTGCTATTGTGTGTGTGCCGTGTCCCCCCGGAGCCTACTGCAGCACCCCGGGGGCCTCGGCCCCAGACGGTAAGCAGATTGTCAGGGATCCCCCCCCGGAGTCCTAGTGTTGATTTGTGGCCCCGTAGGAGGAGAAGATTAGAGTGGGGATTAGAAATTGCACCTCCCATCATAGTCACCCACTGGTATTTAAGATGAGTGCATGTTTGTCTGTCGCTATGTATTGTTGTAGCTCTCCTGTCTAACCCATGGTGGTTTGTATGAATGGTTGTATGGTTATATGTTTTAATGGAGTCTATTGGCATTATGGTATACTGTTATTATCTGTTGCTGTGTGTATTCTTTAATGTGTTTTTACATTTTAGCCATCCTGTGTCTAGCTTAACATCTTACCAAAGGACTACTGTTGAAAATTAGCCTGCTGGCTAACACTGGCACATTAACAGAAATGTAGATTAATGTGCACTGTCCTTTAAATAAATAAAGGAAATTCAATTAAATGAAACCAAGAAATGAGCATAGCGATTATAAGGGTGATTATAATGGTGATGACACTGTGGTAATGTGTGTCCAGGCCCCTGTCAGCAGGGTTTCTTCTGCCACAGTGGATCCATGCATCCAGCGCCCCGGAGCTCCGAGTCTTTCCCCAGCAACGGGCCCTGTCCATCGGGCTACTACTGCCCGGCTGGGTGCCTCTCCCCGGTACCCTGTCCTTTGGGCAGTATCCGCAACACTACGGGTATGCAGTCACGATCACAATATGAGATTTACTGTTGGAAGCATAACCTTATGAGTACAATGTAATCCCCTGTAGGAGCTACTTAGGGTTGGAAGGGGGATGTGGGTGATTTATAAAGGAGCACCAAAACAGCCAATTCCAGGCTGAAATTGGTTGTTCTGGTATACCTTGTTGTAAGCAGTTTATGTGTGTGTGTGTGTGTGTGTGTGTGTGTGTGCATATGTGTGTGCGTGTGTGCGTGCGTGCGCGTTCAGTGCTCGGTGTCCTGCGGCCAGGGGAAGACCACGCGCCAGGCGCTGTGCGTCAACTTCAACGACCAGGAGGTGAACATGTCGGAGTGCGACCCGGAGGACCAGCCCCCTGTGGAGCAGGACTGCGCCATGTCCCAGTGCCCGTCCCGCTCCGGAGACCCCCGCTCGCCCTCCCTGCCCGGCGGCGGCCCCAGGAACAACCTGCCACGCTCCCAGGCCGACCAGTGGAGGACGGGCCCCTGGGGAGCGGTGAGTTCAGCCTCGTGCTAAGGTCTACAAATTGTTTGAAAGTGAAGAAAGACACAAATGATGTATAATATGAAGCAAATGTATCGTTCTTCCAACCCGGCTCACTTAGAAAATGTGGGTTCTCACAGTAGAAAATTGCATAGAGATGCACTGCCTTCTCTATGCAAGACATTGCTGTGAAGCAGTTCTTAAAGGGAAATACACATACTGGCCGCTGTGATGTGTTATAGAGCAAACTAAAACAGCTTTTAATAGCACATTACAAGCTTTATCTATGTCTTTCCCTTTTGTACGGCAAGGCTAGTATATTGATATACGTAGCGCCCTGCAAACACAATGGCCATTCATAGTGCTTTACATATCACATTATAAAAACATGGGCAATCATTAAAAGACGAAGACAATCATTCAAAAGCTCAACATAATCATAATCATAATCTGTGGTAACATAAATCCCCCCCAGTGGGTTTGAGCTCAAGGCGTTGTCCGATATATATATATATGTGATTATGCTAGCCTGTGTCTATCGTTATCAAACCTCATATACAAACGCGGTCCCCTCAGCCCTCTCCATTTACACGGGGCTGATCCGTCCGGTGAGATGCTTGACCCCGAGCTGAAAGGTCACTGCGGTCTCTACAATATCGTGGGGCTATTTTTAATCTGGGTCACTGATAGTTTGTCTGATAGTTTCTCTCCCATCTGCCAAAAATAACCCTTTTTAAATCATTCTGGGAAACAATGAAAGCTATCTTTAGCGACTCTTCCTTCCTTCATCCTCAGGATACGTATTTTAATATAGCAGCTAGACGTGGTGCGAGGCACTCTAGATTGTTCAGCCTTTTGTTAATATTGTTCTGTGCGAGTTAAACCAACACTCCTTTTGAACTGTCAAGCTTTTGAAATGTGTCTTTGTGTCTGTTTTGGGAAAGGGGGGGGGGGGAGGGGGAGTGG
>OMLJ01025422.1:1326-13234 GCA_900302595.1 Gadiculus argenteus | reverse complement strand
GATGTGAATTATTGCTACATAATTACATTTTTCTACTTACACAGTATGTGTTGACCCTTTCTGACCATAACCCGCTGAAGTAATCCTAGACTTCTTTGAACGAGTTGTCATTAACTGCTCACTCTTCTTCTGAAGCCGACTGCAATACTTTGTTGTGGTTGATTATATGTCGTCGTCGTTGTTGTGCAGTCGTGCGCTAGTAGTTATGCCCTGCACATTGTCTCCACTTATATGCTGGATTTCTGATTCGCGGATCCCAGTTACTGTGCAGTTAAGACTCATAATTGAATTTCCATTTTTAAGCATAATGTTGGTCATTTCATGGTTGTTTCGTGTATTTCATGCAATTCAAGAGAGACCCATGTATGTAAAGAAAGCTCTCTCTGCATGCCAGCGAGCAGGGTTGAAAGCGAGCCCATCGTATGAACCCACTGGATGGGAGACAGGGACAGATTAGAGAGATTGGTTCTATAGCAGAGGCGGCCCATAATTGAATTATAATACATTAGAGGGGACAGGGATAGTGGTTCAGTACACAGGGGAACAAGGGTGGCGGGGTGGGGTTGAGGAGAGGGTAAATAGGTTGAGAGGGCGCGCCTGAAGCTTAGCGGTATCAGAAAGCACAGGCTCAATTCAAATAAAGGATGTTGACTATGAACTGGGATCCATGGGATATAGAGGAAGTTGCACTCCCACTGATAATACTGACGATACTGATACGTATTGTAGTCAAGTCAGCTGCTTTTGCGTCACTCCACGATTCGTATCTTCATCCTCGAGTTTGAGATTTGGAGAGAACACGGGTTGGTTATGGGTCATCCATTGAAGGATGTGATGAAGGCCACCCCTTAAAGGGACATTCCACCGATTTTTGACATTAATCTGTATTGAAAGTCGGTCATATTTGTCCAAGAAAAGCGGGTGCTTGTAGTCTCACCAGAGGCTGAACTCTAACACTTCCTTCTTTAAATTATGTTAGAATCGTCACATGACGTCATTTAAAGAAGGAAGTGTTAGAGGTAAATACAGATATCTCCCATCTCTGGGGAAAATGAGGGAATGATGCACGGCCATTCAAAAATAGGACTTGGTTTCTAGCTTGGTTTCAAAGCTTAATGCAAATGGGTGGAGTGTCCCTTTAAGGATATATCTGGACCAAAGTAAGGACTGCAGATTTGCTGATGGTCCATTTCCTTGGTGTGTAGATACCAAAAAAAACCTATTCTCAAAAGGGTAGCTCAAAGATGCCCCCGCTAAGGTGAGGTGAGCCCAAAGTGTCGAGGCGGAGCGAAACATCCAACGCAGTTCAACGCAGTTCACGGGAGAACAAGTTCCATCGGACAAGCAAATTAATTCACAACCCGCTGTACTTAAATATTCAAGATCCCAGCCTTAACGAACAAGGAAACCGCTGGGATTTGCTCCTTTCTTGGTGACACGGGAGCCGTGGCCCCCTCGGTACAATCTGAATAAAAGCCAATACACGTTTCCCTCGGCCATGTGGGTTTCAGCGGTTAACTCGAGCAACTTAACGTGACCGCACTCTCTGACCCTCTGAATTCGTTTCCCCGATGCCGTGAACAACTCGTTCTCCCTTTCGTGGCTTCGCAGAGTGTTCTCTGTCCACCAGAATGTATTCACGCTCATCTCGACGAGCACAGATTACAGTCACGACGGTAAATATATTTGTACCCCAAACACGCCCCAAATAAGGGTTTCTATCATGTGCCAATGTAAATGCAGGCGGCACATCTCGCTCCAACACTTTTATTTGTCCAACAGTCTCGCGCAAACCGCAGTACAACTGTTAACCTGTTAGCGGACCTGTTGCCGTGGTTACGCTGACAGTGTGTTATTTGCGTTGACACATTGAGTATGACAAGCAGGCGTCCGACACGATTTGCAATACAGAGCAAAAAAATTCACATCACACCCCTGCTGCTTGTGTTTATTTCTGGGCAAATCTGTACAGTATTTCTCCCCCCCAAAGACAAATATATGATAACTCTCCATGAATAATAAACTTTATCGCCAGGAGACTAATGCTGACTGTGCGGGAGGGTGCAACACGGCGAGCTTCTGCTTACCGACACATTCAAAGGCGATGGAAACATTTATTTTCGGCTGTCTGAATGGCTCAAATATAGTCGGCTCATGTAAAGCTTATTACCTTCACTCCATTTTTGACACATATAGCAATAAGCCATATGTTTATGGGTTTTTGTGTACACATAGGAGGAAATACTAATTACTTAGGCCCTTTTATCATTTCCATTCTCACGTCACAAGTGCTAATTTTGCGGCCAATCAATGGCTTGTTTCATTAGGTTTGTTGAAGGGCGGCGTTTGCCTCTCAGAGCCGGCAACAAAGGCTTTATGAAGATAACAACCGAACAATCTCATCATTGATCTGCCTGGTGCCATGCGTTCCTCACTTTTTGAGGAATCTCGAGAAAAGAATCATTTGGTATTTATGAGCCGCAGTAGGAGACGATTTGATTAGTTGCTTTCATATTCCGCTCCCGTAGCCTCTGTTGATGTTTGTATTGGTCTTTGTCTGTTTATCCTATGCTGATAGTCATCTTAGGGCTTGGATGCTAACGTTAGACAGAACTCGAGCCCCTTTCACGCGTGCAGTCTTACCGGTCTAGAAGTAATTTGTGACCATGCAACAGGGATCGAAATACCGGACAATCTGTACTGCCAATTTTCCTTTTTTTTTTTTTACTGCCTACACTGTCAGTGTTGTGAATGAAAGCAACGACACCACTGGGAGAGGCTATCTAACGTGTATCTTACGTAAGACGCAATCACATGACGCCAGCAAACCAATCACAAGATTAGGCTGATGACGTGTTTGATTCCGCAACGGTTTACCTTTACCCACCACTGCTTTTCCCGGGAGATTCGGTAACAATATCCCTCCAGCTTCTTTTGTTTTGCACAACAAGCACCAATAGCCACGTACCGACCAGGCGTACTTTTCCAGCTAGGAGGTTTTGTAGGTGCGGTTTGGAGAGAGGATCCGCCCCTCAGGACTCTTTCCAGCGGCTCAGAACGTCCTCCAGCAGAGGCGGTGCTTTTCTGAGCCGCTCGTAGCTCGTCGACGCTCCGTTGGTAAGCGTCTCGGACTTCCCTGTGGTGCGTTCGTGACGACCGGGAGCGAACGCGTGGGTGGAGCCAAAAAAAAAAAAGCCTCGGAATGAAAAATGAACGGCTTTTGTTCAGGAATGGACGGAAAAATTTACAGATCCCGTAACAAGGGAGCTCCTCTCAGTCCGTTTAGGCGGTGAGGCCTTGCTTTTTGATTTTTCTTACGGTTGCAGGCACCCATAGGTGTTGCATTACCAGCGTCTGCTGGACTGTCCCTTGGCCCATCCGTTTTGGCATTGTTTTGCCATGTGTGAAGGGGTGCAAGACGGACGTGTTCCAGAACGTAGCTGCGTTGTAGTGTGAAGAGTGAACATCCCTCGCGGTGCTTGAATGGTTGTCTGTATGTGTGAAAGAGGCTTTAGAATTTAGTGGCGTTTTGCGGAATTAACCTGGCAGAAACGGAACATAATATTTTTTGGAGATATTTCTTTCTCTCGGTTTTAATTTGTCTATAATCCCATGAAGACAAGAATCCTTGTGTTTTTCATTAACCTAGGCTGAGCCCTTTATATCTTCAAAGGTAGCGTGTCCTCTTCAACGGAGCCTGCCAGGTTTTCTGTGATAGCCAAGCAAGGACAAACAGCTCCAGAGAACATACGTTTTCAATTAGCAATCTTAATTATCTTATCGTACTTATAGGCAATGACCTAAAGTTCATGAATCTATAACGGAACCTATTCACTTGTGTAAGTGAACCCATTCACTTGTGTGTCTGTGTATGTACCGGTATGTATGTATATATATATACAGTGTGTGTGTGTGTGTGTGTGTGTGTGTGTGCGACCACACGATGGTTAGTGCTCGCTGTCTTCTTGATGTGGAGCAAACATTTACAACCTGGCACACGTGTGGTGGGAAATGTGTGTATGTATTACGTGTGTATGTGTGTGTGGGGGGGGGTGTTAAGTGTGTTGGGTTGGTGGACATCAATATGTTTAATGCTCTTAAAGTGCCCATTACAAAGTCCTGTTGAAATTTGGAGTTAACCATTGCGCGTTCCTCATCGCTCCCCGCTTCAAACTACTACTCATATCCACTGCATAACCTACGATATCACTCACACGAGGCTCTTTCCAGGGGCATGCCTCTTGGTGCAGTGGTATTGCCAATGTGAAAATGCAATGCCCTTCCAAGGCCATTTCAACCAAGGACACGGCGATCAGAGATGAGAGTGGGTGATGGAGAGAGAGAATTACTAATGCGCAACGGCACCAAAGAGATTAAGGAGTGGAGGTGTAGCTCAACATTACTCGACCTCAACTTCTCAAGCGCGTTCCTTTATGGTCTGGTATTACAGGTGTGTGGCCCTGCCCATAGCTGGTTCTCGGTCAAAAGAATATACCCTATTTATATTTTATATTCACACGCTCAGTAGAATGGGGGATCTCCACCGCGAGATGAATCAGCCCTATAATAATATCTGAACACGAGCTAACGAATAGATTAAGAAAAAAAAAGCCTTTTTCATTTGCATTCATCTGCTCAACCGGGTCCCTTCAGTGTTTTCATGTAATAGTGTCATAACTCATGACATATGGTTTGTTTGCTCAAAACAAAGCAATCATCTGAGACGCGCGCCGCGGAGGTTCACGCGGCCGCGTTCCGATTATCGACGGAACAATCGTTCTCCGATTGTTCCCCACACAATCAATTGGTGGTGCTGGGTTTTATTCTGTGGCGCAGCACCACACAATGGTCCACGTGTGGGAAACACTGAGACCGCTGCGACACAGGCCTACGCGTTTCATTTTCCTGAAGTCGACCATACACAACATACGTATTTCAATTAGTCAATATAAACAACACACAATGGCCACACAGATTCCGATTATTAATAAGTTTCTACTTTTTCTTCTATACCTCATTAGCCGCTTACCCACTAGGGGTACTTTTCCGGCTATGAAGTTTTGTGGGTGTGGTTTAGAGAGAGGATCCCCCCAGGATCCGCCCCTCAGGGACCCTTTCCAGCGGCTCAGAACGTCCTCCAGCAGAGGTGGTACTTTTCTGAGCCGCTCGTAGCTCGTCAACGCTCTGTCGGTAAGCCTCTCGGACTTCCCTGTGGTGCGTACGCGACGACAAGGGGAGCTAATGTGTGGGCGGAGCCAAAAAAAAAAGTCTGGGACTGAAAAAGTCCTGGTGGCTACGCGGCTATTGACAGAGCTTCTTTTGCAAAAGGGACACTAAAGATAATGGCTTGCTTAAGCAATAGCATGCCCTTTTCCAACATATGAGAGTATGTTGATAATAAAAATTACACAACCAAGGATGTTCAGATTAATGATGCTGAAGAACACATGTTGAGTAATATTTTAATTTCAGTATTAAATTGTACTGCCGACATTTATTATTAGATGACCTCAACTTGGATTCTCAAACAGTGTTTAATATCACAATCATCCACGTTTGTTTGATGATGAACCAACACTGAACGGCTGCTGTTTTAGGTTTTAATATTTAATTTTGTAAATTAACCAGTGGTGGTTATCAAACTGATTTCATTTGTGGATATTTTTGGTTTAGTTGAAAGGTGGGTGTAGAGAGGAAAGGACCACATCCAACATTACATATTCAGTGGATATGTAGTGAATTACTGAATCTCTGATATAGTATGGTTATGTTTAGTGATCGACGATATATTATTTGCGTTTTTTACGTGTATCGTATCGGCCGATTAAAAAAGAAAAGAAAAAAAGATGGATTTTGCTTTTTCCCCGGCATGATTTACAGTTCAATAAATGTTCCTTTTTTCAATTGAGACTTGTAACATCATTTTTATGATGTAAATTGAGGGAGCAAAAGCAGTATCAGCTCCAAATATCAGCTCAAGAAAATCTGTATCGGTGTATCTGCCATCGGAAAAGACGTACCGATATCGGCCCTAAAAAATCAGTATCAGTCGATCCCTAGTTATGTTAGTATTATTATTATTATTATCTTCCAGATGCTTTCTGGAGTGTATTTTGTTTTCTATTGAACACCGTGCTCAATACAAATCAATACTCTTTGAAGTCAACAGCATACTATTGCTCAAGGCATTGAAACTGAATTCTACACATTGAACATACATGTGGAATTCTCCAAAATGCAGCAACAATGTCTCGATATTCGTACCTTACATTACCTTCAAACGACATCAGAGATCTCATGCCATCTGCTTGTGAACGCTCCCATCAGAAGTGCTGCCAGGGAAGCTGTAGCGAAGTGACTTTGTGCCCGCCAACAAATGTAAAAAGTTTTTGCAAGTGTCTCTGGATTCTTTTTTTTGGGTCGATCAATGGAGCTAAAAATGGAAGTGTGTGTGCGTGTGTGTGTGTGCGCGTGTACATGTGTGTGTGTATGTTTGGATGTCTTCCTAATGTTCCAAGATTGAGGGAATTGAGACGTCATGCCTCCTCCCACACCACACTACAGCGTTCCCACTGCCACTGATGGACTTGAACCTGGTTCAAAAGGCCCTGACCTAGATTTATTGCTCTTCTCCATCACTCTCTATCCGCGCATGAGTCGAGATGGATTGATGCTAGTGGGTTTTGTGCGTGCACTGCATGTCTGCGTCGAGGACAACAAGAAATGGCTACCTTTTTTATTGCAAACCTAATTATTGCAAAACGCCGCTCTAATTGCCAGTGGGCCGTTGATTTTAAGCGCAGGTTCCATGGCGCCAAGCCCTTGGAACCTGGTCGCCATGACCAGGAATTATCAAAACAGCGGAGGTGCACACGCAACCTCCTGTAACGGTGTTTTCCTCAAGTGAGTATATCTGAGTTCCTAATTGATAGGTTAGCCCAGAGCGACCCATAAGAATATATGGTGTCTCCAGGGTTTCATTTTGTGGCATGCCATAAAAGCGGTTTTGGCTTATTATTATTATTATTATTACACCTTTTATTAGGAGCGGCAACACTTAACGTGCCTCTCGAGGTGATGAGGAAACGCAAATTGACTTGTTGCTGCTCACACTGCGGCGAGTCCCGTATCGTACGGAGCGCGGGAGGTTCTGGAACAAAAGAGGCCTCGCTTCTTCACCGAGAACAGACGGTGGGGGGGAGGGGGGGGTCCCCTCCGACGCCGTTTCCTCTTGTTACCTCCAGTATGGCGGAGAGAGAGGGGGGGAGGTTGAGTCGTGTGTCTGAGCGAGAGAGGCTCAGACCGCGCACAGAGTCAAGCGGAGTATGCAGTGAGTAATACCCAATCAGGCTCTCTGCGGACATTGTGTGTCGGGCCGGTAAAGCGGATCAGCCACGCTGCATGTCACGGTCTAACCAACTGGGGGAACAAATAAATAAACCGGTCCGAACCGGAGCCCCACACCATTATGGAGATTTTAGAGAACGTTTATATTCGAGTGGATGTACCGCTGTTCCGTTTCCTCCCGGTCCGGGCTGACTTCGAGCCTTCGAGGGGGCAGGGGGAACTGTTGCAATCAAAAAGTACTTATGTTGTGTTAAAGGTTCAAGGCTTTGAATGAAAGTTTCTTTTGAATCAATACAAGAAACGAATTACAATGAAACAGCCCGCGTTATTTAGCGTAAGCATGAAAAGGAATCGAACGCCTTTCACTACATTCGACCCAGCGTTTGGTTTTAAGGTCAAGTCTGGAACCCGAGCGACTTTCTCGTACCACGTAGAAAAAAAACGTAGACGCAAACTTCTAAACTCCCAGTGAGTCGAAAACAGCAGCGGTCAATTTTTTCCATCCGTCGTTGTTATCGGCATGTCATATCTCCGCAAGACAAACGTGTCTCCCTTAACACCTCCGCCACCGCCACGGAATAATGACAGACTCCCCGAGGGGACGGCAGATTCAGGTAACCTTAACAGCAGCACGGACTGTACTCGTTCTAATTACTATCAGAGCATATTAACCTTTTCAGTCGAAACAAACAGATCACTTAGTGCAAGTGTTAACCGGGAGGGATATCTGCCCACTGGGGGGAAGGGGGGGGCGTAGTTAGCATTGCTTTGTTTCCCCAACCGGCAGGGGATAGTGTAGAGGAAATGAATGCATCCATAAAATTCCCATACAAATGGGAAGCCTTCATTTTAAGAATCGACGTGATATTTCTGTTTGCCTTGGCAGACAAACAGGCACGTTCTCTCGCAAATGCCACGGGGAATTGTCAAAAGTCTACCGTGTTTGTCTTTTAGCTTTAGCTATTGGTTTCCATTAGCGCCAAGAAACCGTACACGCTTCTCATTCTGTGAATCCATAGCCGCTGTGTAACCACAGTGGCAGGTAATGAGAATGCCGCCTCAGAATTTATGCAAGACAACCAAATTAACATTCATGGCTGTCCATATTTAGCATGGATCTTGAGAACAAACTATATTGATACAATTCCAAGGTAAATATAGTTGGATTCCACTCAAGTTTGCCAGGTCAAACAGTGATTGATGATGCTATGTTTCACAATTGAAACAAGTCAAGTCAGTTATGAAATCATCAGTATCTTTACCTGAGGTGGCTGTACATTTCAAATGCAAGATTAATAACCAATTTCTTGATATGAATGTAAAAAGTCAATCCCTAATTTAATCATTTACTATTTCTTATCTTATTAGGTCATCAAAACCCTTTCTAGAAACAGCTTTAGTCCACGATAGCTGTAACGTGCACTATATTTAAACCAGATATTATTTTCCCCTGTTCGGTGCTGGACTTTAAATGTCACGTTCCATCTCTGGCGTGCCTTGCTGAGGTTGTGGTAACCTCTCTGGCCCGCAGATGACAGACCAGCCGAGTCATCCCAATAGAGCAATGATTTGACCCCCTCCTATCATACCTGGGCAGCTCATTTATGGCCTTATTTCCGTTAACCTTCTATTCAGCTACCAAAGTGGGATATTGTGGGGGGGACAGTTTAACAGACGGATAAATGAGATGTAGCTACTGTAGCTATATGTTCACCGCCCCCCCCCCCCACAAACCCAGAGCGCAGTCTTCATTCATGACCTGTAAACGAGTTGTGAAGCTGTGTTTAAGAAGTCATCGTATCTCGCCCCAATCCTCGGAGGCCGAATGCTTAATATTCATAGCTCAATGCACATTACGCTACCATGGTTTCTCACATTGCAATACTCACATCAGTCATTTTCTCGATTCAGGGCAAAGTCACTACCGGCAGAGTTTTGTTTTGGTTCATAGTGACATGGGCTGAGAATCAACGTATATGAAATGATATACACCGATACGAATGGAAAACAGCCATATTAAAAATAGAACAATACAACATGTCAGTGTACTAGCGAATCTGAAATCAAACATGTGGAAGTTGGGTTTGGGTTTATAAGGAGGGGAATATTGACAAAAGCATCGCTATTTGTAAATTGTGTAGGACAGCAATCAAGTCTATAAATATACTAATAAATAGACATGTAGTTCCGAATTCTGAATTTCTTCAAGATTTCATTCCACGTTCTCTATAACATCTATTTAAGTAGCCAATGACTCTTTTATAGAAGGCTTATTTTAATTAATATAAAATAAATGTGTTAACATTAGACAATTATTAACTGTATCAGATTGAATTATATCTCATCAAATCTCACCAGAGCGTTATAACATTGAATCGAGGAAAAATCTATTTGTTTCGAGCGATCTGATGGGTCAGAATTTGTATTTTATTTTGAGTGATCTGATTGCTTGAAATATATATATATTTTTTTTTACAAATCTGATCGCTTGAAATAAACTATTCTTTTTACAATCACACAAAATCACACAAGAGCACACAATAAAATATATTTTTGAGCGATCTGATTGGTAAAAAAAAATAAAAATTTGCTCATCAGCTAGCAAGCTATATGGTAAAATAACTAGGGTAGCCTTCAATCTAGAACACAAAGTTGATTGACAGGCAGGGAGTACACTCTTTCTCTTTGAGATTCTATGATTGGTTAGAAGCAACAGCCTTGCTGTTAAACTTGAGAATGGAATTTCTGTGTGTCCGTATTAAGAAATGTTTTGGAGCAAATATATATATATATATATCTTTTAAATCTTTACCACTGCAGCTTTAATGGCCTGCAGAAACAGTTCTTTGGGCTGATAAACAGTTGTTTGGGATGGAAGTGTTGTGTACCTCCTCCTACAAGGCTGAACCTCGGTTTACCTGGTCCATCCACGGTCAAAACATATTTTTATTTTAAATCTGACACCTACAATTGCTGCATTGGTAGCTTACCACCATGTTTTGATCAATATTTTGTGTGCTTTCCAGTCAGATCCTGGTAGTCACTCACTGCTTGCCATATTGTAACAGAAAGAATGAGCAAATCCTCTTGGCCACTTTTTAACTGGAAGCCTAGCAACAATCGACCACAGTGCCATGCAATGTGTTCAAAATTGTATCATAAATGCATACTGTGTTTTCTTTTGGCCTACTCTATGAGTGATCAATCAATTAATTAATGTATTATTTTTTCGTGCCTTTGGAGCCTGCATTCTTTTTTTTAAATAAATATTAGTTGCCTGATTGTTTTTACCGTTACACTTGCTGTCTCCAGACCAACTATACATCGGTTGGTTACCTCCCACGGGTTTAACAAATCTGTTTTGCTTCCACGCTGTGAAAATGGTGGATCACGATTCGTCTGCCTCTCAAATTGATTCATTGACCATGTCTTCAGTGGCAGCGACGGTTATGTAATTATTGTGGTAACTGTTTAATACATAATTGCAAAAGGTGTTTTTTCCATTGGAATCCAGCAAACTCGGAGGTAACCGTAAATATCAATCTTCAAAAGGGGGGACGGCGGAGGAGGGTTTGCGAGTTCACCATCTGAGCAGCCTTATTGTGTTACGTGCAACAGAGGCTTTTTAAACAGCGTTTAAAAGCTAATCAAATTGAGGGCTTGCCCAAAAAGGCATCTGGCGAAACAGCTTTCTGTTGGGGGGCCTCTTGCACAGCTTGCCTCTAATCTGAAAATGAAATTTCTCTCCAGTTATCTTCTAGCAGTGTTGCGCATCAACGGCCTTGTCTTCGCTCCAAATTAAATTGTTTTCTCATGCCTTCAGTATCGGGCAATCTTGTGCATTAAAATGTGCATGTGAAATAAAAAAATTATAAAAAAATGAAGTGCTTGAGATGGACGTCATCTACTTAGAGAACACACGCCGCCATATGCTACGACGAATGACGACGCACAGCCTCAACCCGTTTCACGTGCAAGATTTGTATTGTTTCATCGCTCTTCTTATACTGACTTTTGTTCGTCATATGTCTTCTTTAACTATTCGTTTTCATGCCAAGGAGAGGTAGGAATGAGGTTATTTCATCATTATGTTGGATACAACTTTGATCATGCCAATTGGCTATTTCCCATCTCTACAGGTAACAGTTGAGGTTTAATTCTATACCATTACAATTGTTTCTCTAGTGCTTAGGTGTGATTTTGACGTGGTGAAGGGAAGGAGGCGACTCTATTGGTCGGTGCGTCATTGGTATGCCCCGGGTTCAACTCCCTGACTTAACGGCGTTAGGGCTAAAGATGAATACTACCGAGAAGCCAGCAGAGACTTTCTTCTCGCCGAAGCAAGCTAATGAACCTGACCAAAGAAACACCGTCACAGGTAACCGCGAGGCCGCCTGTGAAACGAGAAGCAGAACCATTTGTTGGACCAAAGGTGGAAACTCACGCGTCTAACCTCCCGACCCACCGGATCCGCTAACGACAACGGCTTGATCAGTAGCTTCTGGTGCCGGTTCAGAGCTCGCCGGGCTGATCCAGTGGGTCGCTCGCCTCGGAAAGCAAA
>OMLJ01025395.1:1449-18598 GCA_900302595.1 Gadiculus argenteus | reverse complement strand
CCCCCCCCGTCGACAATATGATTCGTGGGGCAAACTCACGCATGTCATTTTCTGAAACTTGGCAGCCCTGGAAATCTGTGGGATGAGACCCACCTCTTCTCCCTCCACCTCAGCAGTCAGGGGTCAGAGGCAGGGTCAGAGAAGGTGTAGGGACGCGACGTCTATATAGCCATCAATCATTCTAATCTAGATTAAACATTCCTGTTTACACAACCTCTACCCCGATGACACGATTGCAGTAAGGAAGCAGTAAAAAAAAAAAATTGGCACGTTGTATTATAGTACTCACAGTAGTATTCATGTAGTAGTACTATGTGGACCAAATACAAAACAGATCTGTGAAAAGTGTTTTTTAATGTATTTCAAAAGACCAAGGCGTAGAAAAGTCTGCAAAACAATGAAACATTCTAAAAAAACAAGGAACTGTAAAGAACTATAAAAAGGTAGTAGCCATAATATTTGCCTGAAAATAAATCCAACATTATCATAGCATGCTAGGCACGCTGGAAAAGCGAGCATCGCTGTATTTCTGGGACATAGTGTGGTCCAAACTCCCTGTACAGAAGACTATAAATCACACCAGCCATGGTGTGATTCCTTAACATAAAACAGTATTTTTCTTGGGCTGAAGTCCTGAAAATATTGTTGATGCATTCTGTTAAAGTAAAGACTATTTTCCTAACATGAACACCAGAAAATGTGTTCTCTTTGAAGTGTAGAGTTCCCAGAAAGGAGAGGATTGTGGGAGTTGTGGTTTTTTGTTTTCGACGAGGCTGCATGCTACTCTACTATAATATCTTGTACAAACAAACAGTTTCAGATTTTTCATTCAAGCAGATCCAGACACCAGCTCAGCGTCAAGCTCCACACACACACCCTCAGAAGATCTCCCCTTATTGTTTTGTGTTTGTTTTTTTTTAATTGAGAGTAACCACACAAGCCTTATGCAAAGTCACACACAAAGTCACACAAAGGGGCCGTGTACCTGATCTGGCATTGAATGCGGTTTGCGCACATCGGAACGCAAATCTAGAGTGAGATGCTTTTTGTATGTTGGTATTTCTGCATGAGGTGTTTTGCTGAGTGTCGTTTAAAAGATGCCATGTTTTTTATAATGCAATATGTAAAGTTTAACTGACTCTGTCTCTGTCTCTCTCTCTCTCTCTCCTATTCCCCCTCTTGCGGACGACCAGGTAAAGGTTTCTACAACCAAGCGAGTCCCAAGTGCGCCTCCTCCTGCTCCTCATCCTCCGAGCCGGAGATGCCCCCCTCCTCCTCCTCCTCCTCCTCCTCCATCCTGCCCGTCAGCCAGATGATAGACAAGGTCAAAGGTTACTGCTCCACCCGCTCAGACAACTTCTACAAGAACATCATCCTGTCTGACAGCTTCAGCAACAGCACCAAGTTCTGAAGCTTCTGCAAGACTCTCTCCTGCTCTCTCTGTCTGTCTCTCTTTGTATCTCTCTCTCTCTCTCTCTCTCTCTCTCTCTCTCTCTCTCTCTCTTGTTCTCTGACCTTGTATAATCCTGTGTACCGATCCTGAGGTTCCACAAAACATTCTCAGAAAGTGCAGCTCAAATTGTTTTGTTTTTTTCATCAACCGTTTTGTTGGCGGCATATTCATGAAAGTTCTGGAATGTCCGGCACCTGGAATGGCTTCCCATTGACTGACACACCCAGCAAGCAATTTTGATATATTTGATATTTGCCATGCTTTTATTTTTTTTATCTGTCAGACTCTGGCCCTGGCAGTGTTTTGCGGTGTGACAATCAAAATGTCTTACGTTTTGACTTACTGAGTTCACCAGAATCCAAGAAAGAATACCAAAAGTAAACATTAGGCCTATAAAGTTGTATTTGGACGTATCCCTGCTTCAAATATTTATTCTTTCGGCAAGCAGCTCTCTTTAGTTGTAGTGAATGCAGACAACATAATCTCAGCTCAGTAGCAGTCCTACTCTAGCAGAACGTCTAGGAGGAGAAGGCGCAGAGCCCGGGCCGGGGCGAAGAAGCACCTTGTTTCATAACAGAAATATTCTATTGAAGAAAACTCAGATCGCAGCCTCCAGCAACATGATTGGTCGAAACAAATATAAAGTACAGAAGGTGACACGCCCTGTACACACAGATCTGACCTCTTCTGCCATCAGACTTCAAATATTAGTCTAACGTAAGATTACAGAGACTAGGGACAATGTAAGATGAATTCCAAAATGTTCTTATGTGTCAATCAATTTATACAAATATTAAAAAAGTATATTTGAAATATACATATTTGGTTACTTTAAACGATGGGAACATAGCTGAACATAGTGGGAACATAGCGCTGAATAAACATATTACGCTGCGGAAAAACCTCAGAAGTGGTCAGATCATGGCCTCATCTCTCTGATGTTCTCCAACCTGTTCTCCCTGAATCTCTGGTTCAGAACCCCTGTTGGGATTTCACAGCAGGCTCGTGAGGGGTGGGTGTGTGGATGGGGATACAATACTGGAGGTTGTCATGAATACTTCAGCCTTATGCTGAACCTCAGCTTTACCCAGGCTTCACCTTACAGAGGAACTCAGATTTGATCACCAGCTCTTAGTGAGGGTCATCAGATTGGATGTTCAACATTATTAACGTATTTTACATTTGAATTACTTTCTTCATCGAATAATGCTATAGTTGCCACCCATGACATTTAACAGCGCTAAACGTAACCCCACGACAGACTTTCTCGATACAGTGTAATTGTTATGTAAAAATGAGCCTTATATATCAAGCACAATCTGTTGATGCAATCCTCCCCAGACTTTTTAAGTGCCTTACCTGTGATTTCAAAGACTAAACGGACCATAAAGATAATGCTATGTTTGTTGGTAAAGGATATGCAAAAAGTATTTACGATCACATAAAGTTGTTCTTGGAATCCACGGTTGTTCTCTATCGTTACCATCGGTGGGCAGCCGGTGGGGGGCGGTTCAGGCTGGTTTCAGAGAAGAAACCGGCGGGGAAATAAATGACATACAACATGCATATTTTCTCTGGACAGATAAGTAGTTTGCTATTCACTCAATGGTTTTCATTATTTTCCCTCTTTCTAAATACTGTGAGGTTTAATGTCAAAACTGGTCATGTGCAAAGCCACAACTTGTGTAAATATCTTATTCTATGTGCCTTCTTTCTTCATTGCCTTGTGTGTGCCTGGATGGTTGTTGCTGTTTTTTACATTTCCATTTATAATACAATGTGATGCAGTAGAGAAGTGGATGGGTCTTGTGCTAGCTTTAGCGTGAGCCCAAAGGTTCACTGCTGGCCAAATGTATGTCCATCGCACTGTCGCCAAAGCTTAGCGTCTGACAGTTGGAATCTTTTAAATCCACCCCAAGATTTAGCATCTTCTGGTTGGGGTTGGGGAATTATTTGCTATGTCTTTGAGGCTTGACTCTCCTGTAAATCTATCCTGTACATTTTTTTTTTTTTTTCTTTTTGGTATTTTGTGGTTTGTGTTTGGTTTTTTTGCTAGCAAGTGCATTCTGCTTTATGTATTCACATCCATTGTAGCTAGTATTTTTTTCACAAAGGGAAGTAATATTTTTTTTTTTTTTATTTGTCAAACATACTTGACTGTCCTACAGATTTCCATACACATGACTACTGATAATCTGAACTTTGTAGAAACACAATGTTGTTCTTTGGTCCAACTTTACTTTCACTGTTGTTGTTGTTATTGTTTACGTTGTGTCCAACACAATGTCACTCTGTTACATAAGATATAAGGTATTTTCATTGATTCAAATATTTTGAAGCAAATCATTCGTCATTCACAGTTTTCCTGTCTATGAATCACAACAGTAGATGGAGAAAATAAATGTATATCTTCACAGTGTTTAATTAAATGTTTTTGTTGGTTTTGTTGCTTCATAAAAAAGGGACAATAATTATAATTATTTGAAAAAGGCTCTTTTTTTTGTAACAAATGTTCATCAGTTATTTGCTTTATATGCTATACTTTCTTTATAGTAAAAGTCTTGATATGTTTGTGAAACTGTTTTTGGAAGCTATAAAGGAGTCATATCATGGTTGCTGTGCTCTCCTTTTTATTGTCTTGTTTTTGTTTTGCACGTCAATGATCTAATAACTAAAGACTGAGCAAAGCCAGAGGAAACGGAAGGGAACAGAGGGAAATCTGTGATACATTATTATTGCTAAGTTAATAAAGTGAGATATAGCACCTTCTTCAATACGCTTTCCCCTTTTAGACTTCAAACAAAGTATCTTAGCATAGCAGTTAAATTGACGGCATGAAGTGGTGCATTTATATTTTTGAAAAGAGAAAACAACCTCTTTTGATGAGTGAACGTTTGTTTATGTTTCCGTCCAGCCACCCACTTGGCGACCCACAGTTAAAAAAAAAAAAACAGTCTGTTCCTATTCATATGAGAATTGTAAATACAAAGTGAATATACTATTACGTTAAATGCCAGACATAAACTATAAAGTAATCCTCTAAATGAGGTACTTGGACGGAGAACCGCCTGTCAGCCGTCATCCTGGATCTGTTGTGGTGAGCTCAGGGTATACAAGGTCCATCTCACCAGACCCGCTCGGTCCTGGCCTGGGTTCATTTGTCATTGATGTCGTCACACGGAGCAACAATGGATAAACACTGGCGATTCTCCAGGCAACAGCACAACACAGAACACGGCGTACCCCCTCCCCCTGGCCCAGAAAGTTGAAGGAATGCTTAATCCTTCAACCAAACCCCACATGTACACGGGTTTGTATTAGACGGCTCCCTCTATACCTTAAACACATGCTGTTGGAGGCTTAACCTTGCATTGGCTGTAATGGTTTACCGGTGGCGCACGCATGGATGGACACCTGTCCTCCGCTTATGGATACTGAATTGAAGGGGCGTTTACCAGGGAGCAGGCAATTTTTATTTTTTGTAATCTTTGGTTCTTCTTTGAATCTGCCCACACAATACATTGCTTCCGTAACAATCATGGGAATGTGAATCTAGTGCATCTAACTTTTTTTTACAGAATTTAGTTTACAATTCAACCGCAAACACTTAGCCATGGCCCAAATAAACTACGCGTTGAACCTTTACCCCTCTACGAGACGTACCTAGCCCCGACATCACCATACCAGAGGCATCAGAAACCACCCCTCATCAGTGTGTGTGTGTCTGTGTGAGTAAGTTCAAATGATCATGTTCATTGACTCCCCCGTAAGTGGCATCATGGTGTGTTTGTTTACATGTGTCGTCACACCAGTGCGCCATGCTGAATCATTGGTTGTCCTGGCCGTAAATATTTGGACATGTATGTATTGTTTTGGACCAACGCTGTCATGTGGAGAGCATGTGATAAAAAGGATGGAAATAAACAGCCTTTCCGGGAGCATTTGGACATTAATTTATTGTTTTGGATGGAAGCTGTCACCTGGAGACCATATGATTAACCATATGAAGAGAAGTGGGCCTATCCTGGGCTATTGACATGATGGGATTCAAAACGAATGGTACTAAAAGAAAACTAGTCTTTTTGTGAGCTTGCATATTTTGAAAGCACAGGTTTATCTTGGAAGCGCTTTAAAAAGCAACAGCGTCATGAGATGATTGTATTTATGCAGATGCAACATCTCAATTGTAATTGAACTGAGCATCTGGCACCAGAAGATGCCTGGACTGCGACAAGCGCCTGCGAATCCAATCAATATTTTAAAAGAGAATTAGGAAATCACTAGGAAATTATGATATAATCTGTGAGCCAAGCTTCCATGGCCGGATTTACACTCTACAGGGGCTGATTTACCCCTGGGCCCCCCTCCACCCCATCTCCCCGTTCCCGCTGACACCTACGAGGACCCCTGAGCCCTCCTCCACCCCAACTCCCCGTTCCCGCTGACACCTACAAGGACCCCTGGAGAAATACCTCACGTTTATACGCACGACTTCACTCTGTCTCAGCCGCCGGCCTAAGACAACTGCAGATGTTCTCGTCAGCAGCCTGGAGCTGGATCAACATATTGTTGGATTCTTATCAGGCTTCTAAATCTTAGAGTGGGATTAGGCTTGGATGAAGTTTTTGTACTCCAACTCTGGAGGAAAAACTGTATTTGGACAACTATTCCTTCTACAGAGGAGCAGGAATTTGGACTGGAGCCTGGGTGCTCCAGTTCATCTCCAGTCCGACTGGGTAACTTGCTCCCATTTAATAATTTCATTCTCTATTTCATACTCTATTCTTCGGCCCATTAATGTGTCAAAATCAAATCTATGGTCAACTGGACAACCTTCCCGTTCTACGTCTCTGTCTCCCTTCCTTCAACATCTACTCTGACATTCCCTTAACAGGCCAGGTGCAGGACAGATGACCCATTCCCCCCTCACATTCATCACACACAATGCTGGAGATGTGGCGGTGGTTAGAGCGTGCGTTCAAGGCTGGTCCACATGCCAGCACTCTGATGAGGGTTAAGTGTCCATTCTCAGCCCCTGTTGACTCTGGGTGGAGTAGTGTCTTCAGCCGGCTGTCCGGTCGGGCTTCGTGGCTTGGAAAGAGGCTCAATTGGTAGGCGTAGGGCAATGGTTTTCTCTGCATACTAGGGGGCTGAGTCAAGCTTGACTGTTTCATAGAGACTGGGGCAGAGTTTCAAACAACATGGAGCAAGAGATAGGGTGGACCTTCTAATGGTTTGGATAGCTTTGCGATCAAAGCTTTGCTATCAAAGCTTTGCTTTGCTCGTTTCAACAATGAAACATCACATTGTTTGCTTATCCTTTGTGTTTTAATTATAATAATATAATTGAGTATCTAATATATATAATAATATAATTGAGTATCTAATACACAGTAATACACAGACAGAAATTCAGACCTGAATTCAAAGAAAGATTGCAGTAGTTGCATGCCAATTCAAGTGTCTAAGAGCAGTGCCGTGTTCCGATATCCATACTTCCCGTACTTACTATACTTAGTTTGAGTACCTAGGGCGTTCCAATTAAGATCAAGGCGAAAAGAAGTGTACTGAAACAACGCAATATCACGCCATATTGTGCTCGAACGTTATTCATCTATGAATCGTGTCCCAGAGCCCGATTTTCTGACTTTTTTCATCATACACAGAACGAAATGTAAACCAATGCATTATGAATAGGGTTACGGTAACGGTTAGGGTTAGGGTTAGGGTTAGGGGTAGGGGTAGGGATAGGGGTAGGGTTAGGGTTAGAGTTACGTCAGAGAAACGCTCTCGTTAAAAAATGCATTGGTTTTCATTTCTGTGCAGCACGAAAAAGGCTGAGAAACGCTCCCATTCATTTACATTTCCTTCTGTGTAGCATGAAAAAAATCAGACTATCGTGCTCTGGAACACGATTCAATAGATTAATAACGTTCATGCGCATGAGCACGATATGGCGTGAGACTGAGCTGACTGAAAGGATCGGATAGTGTACTCAAAACATATAATTATTATTATTTCGGAGCTAAGAACGAGGAACAATTTAGTTCACCAGAAGTTCGCCCAAATGTTTACCAGAGACCAAATAACAGCCCTAGGCAAAGTGCAATACGGTGGGGAAAGGAGACGATTAAAAAAGCCATCCAAATAAGATTCACTTCAGGCACCACTGGATATAAAACCCTCCAGCAGATGCAGATTCCACTGCCTAACATTCGCACCCTGCAGAGGAGGATGCAGCATATAAAGCTGGAGCCAGGAGTTTTGGGGGAGGTTTTTGACATGCTGAGGCTGAAGGCATGACTGAAATGAAGAGAGAGTGTGTGCTCACCATGGATGAGATGGCCATCACTCCGGGCGAGTCCAATCTCCTGCTGATCCATTTCTCTGACTAATCTCAGAGGATGAAGAGAAGTTGTCCTCTCAGCTAGCGACATGGTATTTTGGAACAGGATGGATTTTGTGAGGCTTTTTTGTTTTGGCTGAAGTTCAGCGAGGATATTTTCCAGCGTCTCACTATTCAAAGACTGCAATACTTTTCAGGATCGGCTTCCAACACTTAATTACTAAAGCTGGTTCTTGTACCAACTCCTTATCCGCAATTTCCTCTAACAGTTTGCATAAGTTCTGCTCTGCTGGTAGAGATGCGTAGTTGTGACTGCTCAGAATGGGGATGACCTCAAGTTCAAATCATCCAAAGCCTCTGTTAGGGGTCCTTTAAAGTGAGACTAATGAAGTTACGAAATTCATCCATTACGCTGCACTTTGGTAAAGGTATAGAGAGGGCTTCAAGAAGAAAGGGTGAAGCCAGTTAAGTTAGCGAATACTTAAATCTCTGCCATCCAAATGCCACAAGGCATGCAACAGCTCTCCACCCCCTTTCCCGGTAGGCATGATGCAACATGGGAATCTTGTGTGCGCTTCCACAGCTCCTGGAAGCATAGGATTTGCTCCATAAATTAATGATACGGTCCATAACAAGCCCTTTCCAAACTCCATTCTCTAATTCACCCTATTCCAGCAATCAAACGTTAAATTGGCATTGGTCATGGTTCTCATGGTTCTTATGGAATACTGTAGTTAAGCCGTTTGCAGAGGGGTGATTTGAACCTCTTTCCTGATTCATGACTGCTCTGTGGACTGGCTTTCAGCTGTAGAATTGCTCACCTCATAAAATTAATAAATTCACATTGACAAGTGAATTTATGACATTGTTTTCCATTTCTTCAACCAGCCATTGGAGAGGTTGATGAATCAATGTGTCACAGTGAACATTCCCAGTGTCACCAAGGAAAACCATTTCTTCATCGAGGAGGCCAGGGCTGGAGGAAGACATCGCCTGGAAGGGGCTGGGGCCCTGGGGCGACACGGTGGAGGAGGTCTGGGCCTCTGTTATCAGACCTTCCTCTGATGAATGGTCTGGCACTGATGTTGCATATAAATCAGACTTGTCTCTTAACAGACTATTGTGATGCGCCGCATCATATACGTTTATGATGGTGACGTGGCATCTAAGGTCTCCTCCGAGCCCATAACACAATGTGTCAACTCAAACTCATCAACGTTTTGTGGAATTCCCTTTAGGAAAGAACATCTTATCTTTTTACTCCTGCGTCCCGAGAGGACAGTACGGTAGTATTTTGTACTTGGCGAGGTAGGAATGGCTTGTCATGGTGTTTGGGTCAAGATTTAAGAACAGTGTTAACATGAAGTCTCTTGTGGAGTGTAAAACAAACAGCCCAGTCTCACGCCATATCGTGCTCATGCGCACAAACGTTATCCATCTATTGAATCGTGTCCCAGAGCACGATAGTCTGAGGGCAGGGCCCAGTTTCCCGAAAGCGTCGTTAGCCTACGTGGCTCGTTAAAACCTTTGTACGATCGTTGTTCAGTTTTTAGACCGTTTCCCGAAACCATCGTAACGAACGTCATGAAAACCTTCGTAGCTAACGACGACTCCAGGGGTACTCGTAGAGCACTATGATCATCGTTACTATAGCCTCAGTGGAGTCCCCAGCTGGACATTCGTCGTATTGGATGTGTTTTATTAAAACACATTGGTAATGTTGAGTCAAAAAATAATAATAATAATAAAAAAAACAATAAAAAAGAAACAGAAGGAAAATAAAAAGAAACGAAATGGAAAAAATATAAACGTAACGAAAATAGAATGAAACGTAACGAAAAAATTATAATAAAAAATCCAAGGAGCAGGCAAAAGGCTGCTAAGGTGCAAAATGGTGAAGATGGTGTTAATGAGACTAGGGTTACAGTGGTTACCGCCGATATATTACTTATACTTATGAGTAATATAATACTTATATTACATAGACTACTGTTAGATTGAAACAGCAAAGACAGAGACGTGTTAGAAGTCAATGACAACAACATTGAACGCAGCAATTTAAAATTCCAAAAATACATGCGCGTACCGATCAAACACCATGTCACAAGGCAACCCTATCACAAGGCTTATCATAAAATCAAATGGTTCCATTGCTCTTGTGTGGGAGGTCGCTTTCGAGCTGCATTTGCTGTCTCCCTCTGATTTTAATGCAACCATCGTGGTTCAAATGTCCTTAGTGACAGAAGATATTTGGTGTTTCTACACTGGAGAGCTGCTGATGGGATCTCTCCCATGATGGTCAGCAGATGCTCCAGTGTATGCCTAACAGCATAACGCATAACACTTTAAACAAAGCCGTTGAAAGATGCTGCGATCTACGAGAAAGGCGCAGAGGAACTGTCCTTACGAGGCTTTTGTCGGGATAAAAACAAGTGGTCAGCAAAATAAAGAATACGCTGGCGTTTGTGCACGCGATTAACGTAAAAAGTTAATCGCGTTTGTAGCCTGCACTCAGACGTGAACTTGCATGCGGGTGTCTTCATTCATAAAAAAATAAAAACATTCTGGAGTATCCAAATGATTCTAACGCCGTTTAGTCTCAGCCCCGCCGTGTCAATGATATCTTCCGCGTTTGAATGATAATGAATGAATGGAACGGTGCATTTTAATGTAAGAGTCTAGCTTCTAGAGAGCTCAATGAAACCTGATGCGGAATCAGAGAAAGTCTGCTCTCTTTGCTGCGCAAAGCATGTTTCAGAAATCAGCACATTAAGATAAATGCAGTTGTCTTGTCACACGGGGGGGAAATGGCGTGAACAAATGAACACGTAGGATTGATCAATTAATCAATTGTGTTTTAATATTTTTATAATTCATATGAGTTTAGTCTTTTTGTAAGCTACTCAGCTGTTTGCCTTGATGGGTAGAGATTGTTTTTGCTGCCACAAAATATAACAACTTTCCTCCGTCTCCCCCTCTTCCAGAGCCCATTTCAGCACCGTGCAGTGGACAGGAACCAGGCTATGATCATCATTAGAGCCGCGAACGCGTGTTCATGTTACGAGGACTTTCGGGAAACGCTCGGACATTTTTTACGGTGCATCGAAAGATCCTTCGCACGAATGGTCGTATGAGCACCTATCCGTCGTTATCGGGAAACTGGGCCCAGGTCATTTAGAAATAACCAAGTTTGTTTTAAAATGCATCACCTGTTGATTTCAGAAGGGATGACCAATTGGTCCAATCAAAATGCCTTTCTGTACCAGGAAATGCTATGGTAGCAATCAGAGCTATATATAGAGAAGAGTTGCGACACTCGTTGAACTCATTAGATTGGTTGTCACGTGGTTCATGTAGGCCTAAATAGTTCCAAGCAATCGCCTCGCTGCCATGTTCTTCTAATTGAGAGTGATTAGTTAGTTAGTTGGAACTGACAGCAGCGAGTGCGATAGTTAATGGTCAATATAACAAATAACACATACCCAAGTACTTGCATCTCACTATGCAATATTCACCTGTTTACATTTACTGCTTTGCACTACATCACTGTTTACATTCATTACTGCACTGTTTCACCAATGTCCTTGCACTGTTATCACAAAAAGCTGTGCAATGCTTTTAATATATCAATGCTTTAATATATTCCATAACCTGACCAAAACCTGCACAATATACATATACTTATATATATATATATATATATATAGTATTTATATAAAAATGTCTATTTATACTCTGTACATAATCCCCCTATACTTCTGACAAACCTGTATTTCTAACCTTACACTGTTGTACATAATACATCTCTCTTGCCTACATAATCTGCACAGAAACACTGTACTTAAATAGCACTTTGGTATTTAAGTGCTTCTTTTTCTGGTTAGACATCAACTGCATTTCATTGGTTCTGTAGCTGTACTTTGCTAGCGAGAATAAAGTTGAATATAATCTAATCTCAAAAAGAAAAAATAATCTTTTTAAGACTAAGCCACACAAACTAGCATATCAAATGTATTAAAGAACAACAACTCATTACGCTTGGATGAATGAAATAGTATTTTTTATTAAACAACTAACATTTTATAGGTTGTGGTCATAGTATGGTTGGCTGCGCAGCCTTTGGATGCTCCCATCGGTCCGAGAAGGGGACCCAAATGTTTGGCTTACCCAAGGACCAAGAGCGCATGAAGAGCTGGATGGTAATGGTCAGGGGGACTGGAGCTCCATTTGGGAACAGGGATCACCCTGCCAGACCACAAAGGACAGTCAACGCATGCCTTGGATTTCATGCTGGCTGGAGTTACTTCACGGTGGAAGCAAGTTGTGGCCTACCACTATAGCGGCAACTCCAATAATGGCGCAGCTTACCGGCCCTTCATCCTCACCATCATTGAAGCGGCGTTGTCTGATTTTCCACCCCCGATTCAATTTGTCGTAATCGCGCGCAGCCACGGGCATGTGTTGTGTGCGGAGGCCCCCTCCGGGACAGCGCTCCCTCCTCCCAGGGCCCTGTGCGGGGCGGGCCCTGGGCAAGTGCGGGCCCCTATGCAGTCGCATTGTCTGCGTATATGGTAGTTTCACCACTGCTTCTGAGGTTGTGAGAGTGGAGCAGCTGGTAGACCCATCACCACCTGACTTCACAAAAACAGAGTACTCTGTCCTTTACCACCTGGCAGGATACATTGTGAGGAGGGTCATCAGCTTGTCACTTTGTGAGGAATGCAGGTGTGCACTGCTTGAAAATGTCAATGCTGCAAGTGTGAAAGCTGTTCTACTTGAATTAAAATAATTAAAAAGGGGTGCGTTATACCGGCCCTCCGATGAAGCGTTTACTCTCCTGCAGAACGTGAAGCAGATGTTCCATTCGAGGACGGTTGATTCCCTCATGGAATCTTCCAGTGCAGTGGCAGAGCTGCAAAGAGAGGCCATGAGGCTGGACAGCAAGCTTCCTTCATGCCATGAGGTGAGCAAGAGTCAGACTAAGAAGGCTATTTCCACCAAACAGCCTTCCTCATCCAAGGTCATAACCTCTAGGCCATCGCCAAATACAACACTTGTTGCCATGGACGTCTTTGGCCTCTCCGTTCCCAGCACAACCGTCGACAGCCTCCAGTCTGCTCTTATTTCAGCAGCCGCTGCCAGCAGTCGCCAGCACCAGCAGCCATCACCACACCAGCCAACTGTCAGGGCCAGACTAGGACACAGGACGCAGATGCAGGGTCTTGGTGTTTTCAAAAAGATGTTTATTGCAATCTCTCACTCGGAGGAACCGGAGCAAAAACCAAAGACGAAAGGCAGAGCTGTGACAAGACTGGAAAGGCTGGCGTGACCGCACGAGGACGAAGACTAACACACTGGCACGAGACAAATGGAGACGCAGACTCTTATACACAGGGGTAACAGGGAACAGGTGAAACCAATCAGCAGACAATTATAACTGAAACACACCAGGAAGGGCAAGTGACCTGAAACGTTACTTTTCAAAATAAAACAGGAAATGACAAGAAAAAACATGGAGACAGGACAAAAACCCAACTTGACCTCAGCGCGGTGTGACACCAACTCCAGCAGCCGTCCCAAACTGCATCCGTCCCCAACAACTGCAGATGCCAGTACAAACCGGAAACTCACACATCGCATATGACATCACATAATGACCTTTGAGATTTTTGGGTGGAATAATTTGTATTCATAAATGGTTATGGGTATGTTCAGATATTTGGCAGACACTTATCCCAAGTACATAAAAATGAATTATTACCAATTAATGTACATTACCAATTAATGTTGAAATGATAAAATGAAGTATATAATGAAGTAAAGGATGCATGTCAATACAATTCAATGTTAATACAATTAAATAAATGTAATCCAACAGCCCTTTCAAGGGTATAATTAAACAAGCGCAACCTTATTTCTACTAGCTAGCAGCATCATCGGACACATAGTAGCCTACTCTGCTGACTAGCTAACACTCAGGTTCAACAGATAAAACCTCTATAAAACACGTCCAACCCAACGTCAATAACTAATTGTAGCACACTGAATGCTGTTTTAATGCACTTTCAGACAGAAAATTATGATATTTAAGCACTTTCAATAACCTATGTACATTTATGCCTAATTTTTAAAACTTTCCAGGGCCTTGAAATAATAAAAAGGTAGGCGGATGACTATGTGTGGTTTTAGTGAGTGAGTCAGTGGAGGGTGTTGGTGTAGGAGTGTGTGTGTCGGGTGTGGGAAAAGGCGAGGGGCACGGTCCAGGAAGACGCGGGAACACAGGAGGAGACCCAGGGAGGGGACGCAGGGGAAGCAGGGGAACCCCAGGAGGCAGGAAGCGCTGGAAGCAGGGGGAATCAGTGGGATCTTGAAGAGGGAGGAAGGCACGAAAGTCAAACAGGGAAACATGGCACGGGAATAAACGTAGGTAGGAAGGCGGGATACGTATTCACCGTGTAGCGATTAAAACGATCTGGCACAGGTCCTTGGGAGGACCTGGGCTCCCACTGGGCTGATAAGCGTGAGTGGAAACACCTGCAAATCGGTCGTCTTCCCAGATAAAAATGGTTATCATTACGCTGTGTTCATACAAATAAAGATCATTACATGCATCGTAAAGGGACTCTGATATAATATAGAAAGTTGACAATTCAAAATAGGTATTTCATCAACTTACCACTGAAGTTTTGTGCCGGGCTGCAATGTAAGTGAACGGTGTCCAACGTCCCACAATGGATTGTTTGGAACTTTTCAAGGCTTTTAGACGCTTACAATGGAGTGCAATGAGAGTGTCGCAACTCTGTTCTCTATATAGCTCTGGTAGCAGTGTAGGCCTAATCAATGTTTAAATACCACAAATGTAGGTTGAAAGTGACAGCTAGCAAGAATCACCCTACATTTACTATAGAGCTTATATAGCTATATAGCTTCTAACAGCTAGTAAAAGAGCTTGACCTGTTAAACGGTCTGACTGGCAGATGTGTCCACAGAACAGGAAATCCTTCCAAAATAGCTATGGGGCCTGTGGAGTGTACCACGAACCTCGCTGAACATACCCAGCCTTTCTTGGGAAAACCTGGCTTGACTGAGCCGCAACTTGTGATCAGTTCAACCGTACCACGACGCTCGCTTAGGATTCGATTAGTCGAGCCAGGTTTTCCGCTTTAGGTTCAATGCGCGTTCACGTGAAAGGGGCGTTTATCGCGTCATTTTACTCACCTTTACAAACTGGATAGATCCATTGCACTCAATGAACTCGTATGAGGAGTTCAAAAATCAGATAACAGCTAGGGGAGACACAGTTGCTAATTGGCTAGGTTGTTAATAAGGCTAGGGAGGCGTGCTGGCAAAAAATAGCTGATTGTGTAAATTCGTATATGTGAAAAGATTCTGCACCTTGTCTATAAAATAACTATGCAGCCATTAATCCAAATAGAGATATGATTATTTCAAAATCAAAAAACAACGTCCAACCTGCCTTATTCTATAATTTGCTCAACAGCACCTTCACACTTGTTATGCTTCATTCATTAAGGACACTGTAAGAAATGTCCTTATCCTGGCTAATTTATTGTCCTTTTCACCAGTTTGCACCCCTCGCCCTTCTCCCACTGTCACCACGTGTTTTTCCACCGATCGCCACACCGTTATCTCTGCGTGTCTCTTTCCTAGCATCTTTCTTTTCTCAAGCCCTGCTAATTCACTTAGCGTGTTTGGTTGTATAAGCCGTTCCTAGGAGCGCATGAATTGGTATCTTTGCCTTTCACTGCGATTGTCTGTCAGCACTGAAATCCTGCTGCCTGGCCATAGGGAGCGCAGAGAGGATTGAAACGGGATTGGAACGGATCGGAATGGGAAAGTGGGAATGGTACATCAAAAACAATACTGTTTTTGAACAAGTCTGTTTTCTGCAGAGCGGCGGGACGGGGAGACCGAGGGCCGACCAAACACTCTCTGTGTTAGTGATGGCTGACAGATAGCGCCTCTGAGCGAACCCTGTCTCAGAGCACTTGGCCTTTTGCAAATATTTCATACTGACTGCGGCACACGGATCCCGACAGAAAGGCGGAGAGACTGTGTGTGTGTGTGTGTGTGTGAGACAGAGACGGGGAAAGAGAGGTAGAGAGATATAGAAAGAGAGAGAGAGATGGATAACAATAAAAAAAGACGGAGAAAGACATGGAGAAAGAGAGAGATGGAGAGAGGCATGTAGAAAAACAGAGAGATGCTGAGAGAGAGAGAGATGTTGAGTTGAACCCGGTGAGTTCATTTGACAGAAACACGTGAACACTTGTGAAAAAATGGAAACAAAGCCAGACTCAACCAGAAATGCAATTTTAAACTGCAGTCCCAGGGCGGGTAGATAAAAACATACATTAATAGTAATGTTTACATGCAGTTCCATATCCATATTGGCCCATGTCACACAGTGTGTCATCGCCGGTGTGTGTGCGGTTCCTCTGAGCTATTTGGCTGCTGGAGCAGGCAGCCAGGTAGGACGGGCCGCTGCCGTCAGTACAGCTGGTTCAGAATCAGAATCAGAATCAGAATCGAGGTTATTGCCCAGTATGTTTGCACTTACAGGGAATTACTTGCTCCACCTGGTCGGACCTGTGGCTGAGTCGACGACACCTTCCTGACGCGGGGCCATCTTGGACAATCAAAATCATCCGACACTATGCAGACATCTGCGGACCATCTCACTAAGCTCTCTGGAGCAGGTTAGCCCCCCCTCCCCATACTTGCTCCCCGTACGTGTGTGTGTGTGTGTGTGTGTGTGTGTGTGTGTGTGTGTGTGTGTGTGTTGTGGGGTTCCCTCCACTCCCTGCTGACCAGGCGCCCCGTGGAGCAGCAGGGCTCTCCCCGGACTTCATTCCATCAGATCAACAGCCCACCTGCAGCCCCGGCTGCTTTGGTTTCAGAGGCCCCACGGCCGGACTCGTACAGGGAGCATGAGGGGTCTAGAGCTAGCCTGGCTCCGCCTGTCTACGTACTTCCCCTCAATTTTTTTTTCCTACAGTATTCGGTCTGGAATAGCTTGATCCGCCTTCGTTTACTGCGGCAAGATCACCGCCGACCAACCAGTGAACAGAGGGTCGTTCCCGAGAGCACCTCCGACCAACCAGTGAACAGAGGGCGTTCCCGAGAGCACCTCCGACCAACCAGTGAACAGAGGGCGTTCCCCAGAGCCATTAGGTGCGCACTGAGTTTGAAACGTTTACGCTGTTCCACACTCCAGTCCAGCGGTGGCGCTTAACATACTTCATTACCAGGGCTGCCAAGTTTAAAAAATGACATGCGTGAGTTTGCACCACGAATCATATTGTCAACGGGGAGGGGGGGGTGGACGT
>OMLJ01025187.1:1311-19062 GCA_900302595.1 Gadiculus argenteus | reverse complement strand
CCACCTGGCTTCTGTTATCCTGCTGTTTGGGATTCAGGCCGTTCAGTTGCGCCTTTGATTTGAGCAACATGTATGGTCCTGCAACCCTGTCCCCTGGTTGTGTTGATGCTGCAGTGTCCGGGTTGCAGCGGGTTGTTGTACTGTTGCCTGAGCATGTACTGGCCTTAATAACACTAGATCCACAGCGCCTTTCAGACTTAAGATTGCCCCTTCACAGCCCCTTTCAAGAGAAACCTAAAGCTGAGTAGCGTCTCCCTGTTGTTTAACTGCTGAGGGTTCACCCTCTCTCTCTCCTGTGTTGGGCAGCATCCGTCAGAGTGTGCTGTGAAACCCAAACCGCCGTGTGTCACAGAATCCGCTTCACCCTTCACCCTGATGCCCTCCCTCTTTCACGTTCCACACAGGTACAATGGTTACCTCTTATCTCATTTATACCATCACTGTGTGTCAGGGTTCCTACGTAGTATGGAAAAGTATGGAAAGTATGGAATTTGAATTTAGTAATTTCCAGGTCTGGATAAGTATGGAAAAAAGAAAAGAAAGTATGGAACAATGTGTGTGTTTCCAAGACTATACCTTTTCTGTTTTCTAACATAAAAATTCAGTTTACATTTTTTTTTATTGATCATACAGTCTTTTTCATGGCATCATTTAAGCAGCTAGCGCAGCCAATGATAACTATCGTGTGAGTGAGCGTGAGCCATGCAGAGCGAGCATGATTTTGTTTCCATGGATACAGTGAATAAACAACTCTGCATTACGCATTGATTATTAAACTGTTTTCAACTAATTACTAAAGAAACTAAAGAAAATATGGGGGGAGCAATAATATGATTTATTCAATATGTTAGGGTAAATAATACAGCAACGGTTGGTTCAGTCGCTCGGTCTGACGGTCTGAAACGCAGCGCCAAAGCGCCTAAACGCTATGACCGTTGTGGGCGGCTCTATGGCGATGTTGCTATTATGATGGCGGATGAATTACTTTTGCGCCTGGCACAAATCTAAAAGGTTGGTCTGAAGGAGCTGAATTACCTGTAGGCGTGTTCTGGGCGTAACGTGCAGTAGACCAATGAGAGCTCCGTCTCCCATCCCTTTAAGAGCCAGCGCATTGAAGGGGACATGTTGATATTTTGACAGCGCGTTTACAGTCTCCGCTGAGACAGACAAATCACCACATGAATTTCAAACTTCAAATAATAATAGTAATAATAGGCCTAATTCAAAAATGGAATAGCGTTTTCTTCTACAACTTCAGAAACACAGAGTTGTACATTTCGGCAAAGAGAACTTAACACATACCGGTATATGATATACGGACGCATCTGTGTGTCTACTTAATGATATGCAGCGATACATTAACAAACATCATTTGTTACCAGTATTGTGTACATTATCGTTATGGACTTGTGTTCATAATATGCATGTCCCCCCCCGTTAATCGCCATGAACTGTGTTATGCGTTACGTGTTTAGTTTGTGTTTAAACAAATGGGAGCGCACACACATGTGCACGCGCGCACCTGCGCATGGCTGTATTCATTCATCTTTTTAACACTCACTCGCGGTAAAACTGTTTTCTCACGATCAAATACTCATCAATCCTCAAAGTTATGGGCTTGTACATGCTGGGCTGGGATATACTTTGCTCGAGATTATTATTATTATCATTATTATTATTATTTAGCCCCTATTTTCTATGCAGTTTCACACATATGAACAATCTTTGACACCATAATATTTGAATTAGGGTAATCGTTTGCATGTTTGTGCTGTGTATAGCCTATGTGTGTGTAAGCTGTTACAGTTGCGCCACGTCCAAAATAGCAACACAGACTGCGCTACAACATTTAAACCAGGTTTTTGGCGATCAGTTGCGCAATCGCAGTGGCATATTTTTTAGATCACTAAAATAGCACCAAGTGTAATTTGCGCCGCAACACGCCTCTGCTTTTTCCGGCACGCCTCTCCAGACGCAAGTCTAGTGGCACCTGTTTGCTGAGGGGGAAAATAACCTTTGTGCCGGGTGCAAACTAGCAACGATACATGCGTCAGTGTAGAAAGTCAATTGCACTGGGTGCAAGATAGGGCCCATAATGGGTAAAAGTTTTCTCATGGCTGGCTTGATAATCCAAAATATAAAGCCTGGTTAACAAAAGATTTAACATTGCGAAGTAAAGCTCGATGCAAATTGTGTGGGAAATCATTCGACATATTAAAAATGGGAGAGGCGGCAATAGTAAGCCATATGAAAGGACAAAAGCACTGCAGTCATGCTTTTGTCCTTTCATATGGCTTACTATGCACTGTGCAGTCGTGTCGGAGCATCCTCTTCACCCAGAACACACACCTTTTTGGCCCAACCCAACAAGAGACCGACAACAAGTAAAGAACTTGTCAACGCACCGATTGATGAAAGGTAAGAATTTAGTTAGTCTTGCCTTCAAATGACTAGCGAACGTTAGCTGGAAGTCTAGATGAACTGAAGCTAACGTCAGCTATTAAGTTAGCTAAGCTAATCACTTACTTACTGCACCTAGAAAATTATTTGGATGCATGGGTCTGTTGTAGGCTGCCTATATATCGTGTCAGTGAGTGGGTAGAGATGTCAGTTTCAGTACAGTTTTCAGTACATTATAAAACAACACATTCTCCCCAACTTGTGTAATATCAATATCTTGTTGCAATCCCAGCCATAAAAAGTATCTTAACATGTCAACTAGTATTGTAGCAACAATGCAAGATCAGTTAATGTGATCGGCTGTACATTTTAAAAGAGCTATGGCCTTATCAAGCCCATTTTACCTGATGGCCCATTTTAGCTGACTTTAGATTTAGCTGAGTGGACTGCACTCTTTTGAGACTTGAGCAATACAGTTTCAAATGTTGATATCCTCAAATTAATTATGTTAAACTGCCCATGTGTGTTGTTAGTTTTGTTGATTTGGACAACCAATTAAATGCATGAGTCAATATTAACATTTTAATTAATAATGTTATGATCATGTCTCCACCAAATGAGCATTTTTATTTTTTCATTTCTTTAGTGATACAGCTGCAGCTACATCCAGTAGCTCAAGGACCTTTGTGACTGGGCCAGAGGTTCTGTCTGCAGAAGTTAACTGGGCCCGCGATGTCATGGAGAAGCATGGGCCCTTCAACAGCTGTACTGGGAATTACGACTTATGTTTCCAGACAGTAACATTGCCTCCAGGTTCACCTGTGGGGATGACAACAGCTTACCTGACAACCTTTAGTATTGCTCCACATTTTTCATCTCTGCTTGTATCAAAAGCGAAGTCTGCTAATGCCTATGTTCTACTCTTTGAAGAGAGTTTGAACTGCCCCCTCCAGTTCAAGCAGCTATATGTACACATACGCTTTTGGGATGGAGACTGTGTAAGCACAAGGTTTTTTGACTCTCATTGTTTTGGACATGTATGTGCTATTGATCTCTACGAACCACTATGCATCAACTGCAACACTGTTGGGATTCATGCCATATTGCAGCTACCAATGGATGGGCTGAATGTGGATTGGAAGCTGCTTGAGACACTGTCCAGGGACTTGGAAGAGATTGGCTCCAAACTCCTCAACATTGCAAGTTGTGGACTACATATTATGCACAATGCATTTAGAACAGTGGCATTCAGGCAGTGGTACAACTAATTGGGACATTGAGCAAACTCTGAATTGTCTTTATTGGCTTTTTAAGGACTCCCCAGCCACGTGATGATTACACCAAAGTGACAGGTTCAGCTGTTTTCCCTGTCAGGTACTGCCAACATAGATGGCTAGAAAATGTCACAGTCCTAGAAAGAGTCATTACAATATGGCCACAGATTCAGACATATGTAGCTAATGTTAATACGTCTAAAATACCACATCCAAAGAACAAGTCTTTTGAGGTTGTTGAAAAGGCTTGCACTGACCCCATGTTTTTGGTTAAAGCCAACATCTTCCTCTCAATTGCTCAAGAGTGTCAACCATTTTTGATTAAGTATCAAACTGATAAGCCCATGCTACCTTTCGTGGCAGACAGTCTTTTCACCACACTGAAGCATCTTCTCCAGAGATTTGTAACCGATGATACACTTAAGAGGGTGAAGACTCCAGTGAAGCTCTTTTCAGAAGACTTCAACGATTGTGACAATCACAAAGATGCCTCCCTAATCAACATAGGATTTGTTGCAGACAAACTGCTTTCAGAGTTGAGGGTGAGAAAGAAGGTTTCTGAGAGAGATGTTTTCATGGTCAGAAAAGAGACAAAGGAGTTCCTTGTCAAAGATGTGACAAAGCTGCTGGAGAAATGCCCTCTGAGGTACACACTGGTGAGAAACTTGGCATGGTTGGATCCACAGAAGAAACATGAGAAGCCAGACCTATGTGAAAAACAACTGAAGCTGTGCCTGCAGATCATCTCCAGTGCTGGACAGATCAAAGAGAGCAAGTGTGACACAATCCTTAACCAGTTCAGAGACTTTGCTGCCATCTGCAAAATGAGTGAGGATGCCTCACAGTGGCCCACTGGTGCCCACTCTACACCTTCTGGACACCTTCTTCCATGCACAGCTGGCCGGGGGGCATTCATTGAAAGATTTGTGGGAAATCGTCCAAAAGATTCTCCTGCTGTCCCATGATCAGGCTTCTGTGGAAAGAGGGTTCTCTATTAATAAGAACATTGCTGTCACAAACATGAAGGAGAGAACCTTGATTGCCCAGAGGGTAATAGTAGACCACCTGCACCATGTGGGTGGGGTAGCTAATGTAGGAATGACCAAAGCACTTCTACAGTCTGCTGGCTGTGCAAGACAGAGATACCATATTTACCTTGATGAGGAGATGAAGAAGATGAAGGACACACAACAAACACAGAAACGAATGGAAGAACAGGATGAGGTGGACCAAATCATGATTCTGACATCAATCATGATGTCAGAATGCACTTCTGACATCTGCAGATGAACTCACAGTTGAAGCTGAAGCCACTGACAAGATCTCTGTGCTTGCAAAATCAAATGACCTCAGGAAAGCTACAAAAGAAAAAAAAGAAAGAGCTATCGAAATATGACAAGGCGTTGAAAATAAAATAAATTAAATGAAGAAACTTTGAGGGTATAGCCTTCCTTACTCTTCCCAGGCCCACTGCCAACCCTAAAACATTTTTGTATGTATGAATGTTAAGGTCTTAAAAGGCATTATTTTAAGTTATGATTGCTAGTTATTATTTAACTTTATTTATCGTTTTTTGTCAAACAGTGTTTTCATTGGGCCTTTAGCTCTCTTTTCTAGTTCCCTGGTGAATTGTACATGTACAACACCCCTTCTGTTATTGTACAGGTTGAAGGTTTACAGTTGTTGTTTTTTTTACAGTTATTGCACTATTTTAGAATTGCAGCTTGAATAAAATACGGTGCATTGAACTTGGCTTTGGTGTTAACTCATTTTTATGAGCTTCAGTCAATCTTCTGTCAATTATTTGGCAACATTAATAGTATCGTCAGAATGTAGCATACATGTTAACAGTTTGATTTTAAAACCATTGATTTACATAATACAACTTTTGCTATTTGAAGTCAGGTGTCAAATATGGTCTAAAAAATCTACTGATAAATCTGGAAATTTGAGTCTGGAAAAAGTGGGCAGTACTTTTAACTACTGTTAGGAAGAAGCCTTCCCTACTACAATCCTGAACTATCGAATCCTCATAAAGGACATAGATTAAACTGGTAGTCTCCGTAATGTCCAAAGACGGGTGCTAAGGGGTCTGCAGACAGGCTGTGTGTCAAACGCCGCCCTGTTTTACGGCGTTTTACGTGCGTCAAACGCCGCCCCTAGCACCAATAGGAAGCGTCGCACTGCAGCACTGTTGTGGTTATGTTTTGAAAGCAGCAGATCAACAAAGTGACTACGGTTTAGTCACTTTATGACTAACACTTTATGACTCATTGCTCATTCTTTTTGAATTGTAGAATTATTCCTCTAATGCATCAACACTATCCATATGTACAGGACCTTGTATCAAGCCGGGATGTACAAAACAGCTTTAAAAAAGCTCTTTCAGGGGCGGCGACACTAGGAAATAGGACAGTGGTGTGAAGGCTTGCGGGGCAGCACGCAGACGAGCGCTGGTGCGTGTCTAGCCACCCCCAATGGGGGGGCAGTATGTTGGAAATAAGGGGGGGGGGTTGGTTTGACGTTAATTAACCTGTGTTGGTTAATACAGGTTAAACTGACTTAACACAGACTGTATATAACACAGGTTCAACTGACTTAAAGGAGAACTCTGGTGTAAAATGGATCTGGGATATGTTAAGTATGATAACGGCTTCAAACGTTCGATGGAGAGCAAAAAAAGCCTATAGATGCGAAGCTAAGTTAGCTGTTATAGCCGATTCTACCAAACTGCTATACGGTTGGGTGGTTTGGGCATATGACCTGGTAAAAAATAAATCGTTTTTTTAAACCACTTACAAGGCTAGAAGTAGCCTGACACTTCTTTGGTAGTATAATGAGGGTCTTAACATATAAAACGAGGCATTGACAACTTTGTAAGTATACAGATAGTTTATTAAAAATGACATTTTATACACACAACACCTTCAGTAGTTCACCCGTCGACGCCATCTTGTTTTTAAGACTCGATAAGTCGATTGACGAACACAGGGATACGTGTATGTACGAGAGCTACAGATGCCACTGTGAATTCCATATTATTAACAACCTAAAAAGAGCCAGATATACAGGTTGAATTCAACCTTCACCTCTGTCGTTATCTTTATATTTCTTTGTATGTTTATTATACATAACCCCGCCAATCCTCCCTGACGTGACCCTTCGTCCGTCTCCCTGGAGGGTCTTCCTCAGCTCTCGTCAAGGCGGGAATTATGTGATCCACTTGCATTTTTCTGCTTTTTTTTTTAAGTGATGGTCGATTTAAATAACGTGTCAGTGTTCTGCGAAAGACACACAGCGAGATTTTCATCTTGATGCCCTCTTCCTCTCCTGTCTTTCCCCTCCATTTCCTCACCCTGCTCCGGCGTCTATCTCCCCCCCTCATCTCCCCCGCGCTCTCCCTCTCCCTCTCTCTCTCTCTCTCTCCTCATCACCGGCAGATTCGCAGACGGTGCACATTTCCCTACATGTCTTCAGTGTAACCGATAGCGCCCTAACAACCAGGATTTTAATGCAATCCATATTGGACCATAATATTTCAGATCTCGGAATAAGCACTGGCAATTACATATTTACACTCAGCTTATTTTGCAATTCTGCATGGGGGGCTTTGGTGTCTGGATGAGAAGCAAGTGCAGACTTAGATGCTGATTATGTTTCAGTTAGATAACAAGGAAAAGAGGGGGGAAAAACCATAGATCCGATGCACTTTATACAGGCGGCTCAACTTTCTGTTTGATTATGTCAGCAATAAAGCACCGCTCTGACGTACAAAATAACATGAAGGTCTTCTGAGTTTTTATTTCATTAGATTTTTTTTACGAATGTGCCAGCAATAACATTGCCTTCGTTAAACCTGACGCGTTTATGCTTTTTGCATTTCCACAGAATCGCTTGAGAATCCAGTTATCCCAGTGTCCCGCGGCATGATGTACGAAACACACATATTTATACTGTTAAAAACAGAGCAGGATGGGCACACAGTCAGTAAACCAGCTCCTTTGATTTGGCTTCCCCACAGTATTGTTTTTTTTTCAGTTCAGCCTTACAAGAGCATGAGCAGAACATAATTCAACAATAAAAGAGATCTGGCAATTAGGAAACGTGGAAGTCTTTGATGTGAAGAACTGTGTAATAGGCCTTTTGATGAGGGAGGTTTACACTCCGCAGGGTCCGCCATGCTTTTTGATTAAATGAAAACCCCCTTTGTTTGGCAAGACTGTAAACTGCTCCGCATTGTCTGTAATCACAATAGTGGCACAGATTTGTTTTACCCTTCTCTCTAGGATACTGTTATCAGCAGCATGAGCTGGAAATGTTCCAAGGAAACGTTTTCTCCCGGGGTCAAGATACACATAGCAATTACTAGTATCATCATTACACATTTTTTTTTTGTTGTAAAAGTCACACCTTTTGGACAATAAAGGAGAAAAAGAAAGAAAGCAAGCGAGAAGGAAAGTAAGTCAAGTCATATAATGTCGTGTCAGGGTAAGGGTCAACTACCCAGGAATAAATAGCAACACTAATACTAAATCAAAAACAAAAGTAAGGAAAGTTTGTTGAAATACAACATGAAAAATAGACGTAAATTTTTTTTTATTATATGAATAAACATGTTATATAAACCATATTAAAATGATAAAGAAATAAAGAATGAATGAAAGAACCAATGAAAAAAAGAAAGACATTTTGTCCAAAGAAGACAAGCCTGAAGAGAATCACAAGGGCAGCCTCAATGGGTTAAGACAGATATTTATACAGTATTCTTTATTTATTTTATTTATCCTTTTTTGTTATCTCTGCCATGGAAGCACACAGGCTCCTCAAAGTCAAAGAACAACAAGAAGTTGAAAGGTTAAGGAAATCCCATTAGTGATACCACTGAGGGTCAAGATAGTGTGTTAGGACAGATAATTAGACAGAAAACCGCAGAAAATAAAAGGCAGTCATTACAGGTACCCATGTCTGTGCCTCAGACCATATTTGCATGATTTACCCTCTCTGTTGATAAGGTCATGTGTTTTGCATTCTATTATGACACTACACAGATTTGAATAATAAGATTCACTCATCGTGTGTCTCTCAGCACCTATAATAGACGCCCCAAAGATGTAATAATCACGTCATGTGACCTGAACAGGGGTCAGGGGTCAGGGGACAGCCACAGACTGTGTCACCGGAGCACAGCTTTGACAGAGAATAAATGACGCCTTGTAAACTAATTGTGTTATTGCCCTTTCTCAGACAGAGTGATTCAATTTGCAGACGCAAGAGTCCTTCAACGAGCGAACGGAGAGGTGAGGGAACGCAGGCGGAGAGAGAAGAGAAGGAATGAGACGACACAAGAGGAGGGCAGCCCGCCTTCCCAGAGCTTCACACTCCTCCATGCGTGGCTGCTGGGCTACATGCTACGCCTGTGTGTGTGTGTGTGTGTGTGTGTGTGTGTGTGTGTGTGTGTGTGCAGATATATCTGTGCGTGCGTGCGTGCGTGCGTGCGTGCGTGCGTGTGTGTACGCATGTGCCTGTGCGCATACTGTACATATTTCTAACCCTAACCCTGGGTGCACCAAGCCATCCCACCCAATTCCCATGTCCAGGGTATCGGGTATTCCAAAATAGCCGATCGCCAATAAAAGGCCTATAGCTAATACTCAATACCAAACCAATACCCAATACACTGGCCAATGCCTTCAACCCTCCCCCAGACAGCCTGTCAGAGGACATTATTGTAAACAATGTGAATGGCCATAAACGACCACATGTTTCATCAGCGCATTGTTATATAAAGAACTAGAAAATGCATTTCCTGCAGAATAGTAAGTGCTGTAGTACAAAGTGAGGTTGAAAATATGTTTAAATAAAGCCACATAGATTAAGACGTAAGGAAACTTTAAATGGCTTAAATCAAGTCAAGGGATTTGAACAGAGTTCAAACGTCTAAATGAAGTAAACATGTCAACATGCACACCGTTTAAAAAAATGTAAATGGTTGGAAACAAATAAAGTGACAGCTAAGTGAAAAACACAAAGCATTACTATAATAGTAATGTAGTAGCTGAAGTAATAGTGGTATTAGCTGCCCAAACATTATGCCATATTAAAAGGTATAGTATTGATTGATTGATTGATTTTTTGTAGAAAGAATTAAAATAATCCTGCCAGTTCTTTTTAAAACCAGGCAAAATTGTATGTAAAAACATAAATAAAAGTAATCCAATTGGGCAGGAAAAATCACCCAATCTGGCAACGCTGCCTGAACGTCGTAAAAAGTAGTCCAATTTGGGGGGGGGGTCCTCGCACTCTAACATCAGCGCAATTAGACCGACTGAAAACAAAGCAGATAAACTGTGATTATGAAAAAAGTATAAAGGTAATCTAAATTCTGTTTTCAGATTATTGAAGAAAAGCGTGTTGATTTGTTGAACAAAGCTTGACAATAAAAGAATGACCAAGTTATGAAGTCTGTGTCAGAGAAAGGGCAGAGAAAGGGAAAGGTTAGAAAGGGCGGAAGTCTTCCATTGTAAATAATTGTATTTTAAAGTAGAATATCTTAAAAAGTGTTAAATATTTTACAAATCTGAAAGGAAGTGTGCGATTCCAAACTAATCTGAACATTGTCTTTAGGTGAAAAATTGAGGAAGGAGATAGGTGTAGAGAATAATAAAGAAAGAAAGAAAGAAAGAAAGAAAGAAAGAAAGAAAGAAAGAAAGAAAGAAAGAATCCTAAGAAGAACAATAGAAAAGACAGAATGATAGAAAATAGAGAAATTGAAAGATGGAGAAAAAAAAGAAAGTGTGGCGTGGAAGGCAGGTTATGGTGATGGCAACAGTTGGGATATCTATACTGCCACAGGTCATAGGTCATGCAGCTGAAACGTATGTGCAGAGACTGTACCAAGATGGCACAGACATTTCATGATTGTTCACAGTTTTCCCCCATAATTTCACATGAGTAATCCCATATTACCGTGCTGCTAAAGAAGGATACATAAGGAATGGAAAAGTTTTGCTCCCTACATGAGTGTGTTAACAGGAAAAACAGGCCCTTTGCTCATTACGCTATAGATATATAAATGCTCTAAAGCATGAAATTACCCCCGAGCCTCCCTCTCCGAATAACCTGGTTTGCAAACAAATGATCCGCGTACAAGCAGTGAAAGCCAGATTATTAAAATAATGGAAGGGATTTGCATCCACAGAACAATTCAGCACAGCATCGTGCAATTACTCTCCCCCTGCCCCTTCCACTACTGCTGCTCCTCCTCCTAGGTTCAGAGGCCCTCTGTCTCTCACTACCATCGTATTAAGTCAGTTCATATTGAGACCACCATGACTTTATAATACACCCTCTCACTCTACATGGTCCTCTCTCTCTGGTACACCCTCCCTCTCTGCATGGTACACCCTCTCACTCTGCCTGGTTTACTCACACACTGCCTGGTCCCCTCTCTCTCTCTCTCTCTCTGGTTTACGCCCTACCTGCCTGGTCCAATCTCATTTCTCTCACTCTGCCTGGTCCACTCTCTCAGGTCCACCCTCTCACTCCCCATGGTCCACCGTCTCACTATCTCAGGTCCACCCTCTCGCTCTCACTTGGCCTGGACCACTCTCTCACTCTGTCTGGTCCACCCTCTCACTGTCTGGTCCACCCTCTCACTCTCTCAGGTCCTCCCTCTCACTCTCTCACTCTGTCTGGTCCAACCTCTCACTCTGTCTGGTCCAACCGCTCACTCTCTCACTCTGTCTGGTCCAATCTCTCACTCTCCGAGGTCCTCCCTCTCACTCTGTCTGGTCCACCCTCTCACTCTCTCACTCTGTCTGGTCCACCCTCTCACTCTGTCTGGTCCACCCTCTCACTCTCTCACTCTGTCTTGTCCAACCTCTCACTCGCTACCTATGGTCCACCCTCTCGCTCTCTCACTCTGTCTGGTCCACCCTCTCAATCTCTCACTCTGTTTGGTCCAACCTCTCACTCTGTCTGGTCCAACCGCTCACTCTCTCACTCTGTCTGCTCCAACCTCTCACTCTCTCAGGTCCTCCCTCTCACTCTCTCACTCTGTCTGGTCCAATCTCTCACTCTCTCATGTCCTCCCTCTCACTCTCTCACTCTGTCTTGTCCACCCTCTCACTCTTTCACTGTCTGGTCCACCCTCTCACTCTCTCACTCTGTCTGAGCCACCCTCTCACTCTCTCACTGTCTGGTCCACCCTCTCACTCTCTCACTCTGTCTGGTCCAACCTCTTACTCTCTCAGGTCCACCCTCTCACCCTGTCTGAGCCACCCTCTCACTCACTCACACCACTGGCTCCAGCAGCTCATTCATGGCTTTGCCCAGGGATCATGGAAGACATCTTACTGTACCCCAAGATAATGACAGCCCCTCTCTCCCATGCCGTGGCCAAAGGGAGAGAGATGAGCGGGGGAGGTTAGCGACGAGTGTGAAATGGGTAGAAAGCTCTGCTCTGCATTACCACCGAGTTATGGCCTCCATTTGGATCTCATTCAGTCTCTTTGGAGAGCCCACCACCTCGCTAACACACACCTTCAGTAATCAGGGAGATTTAGTGGGGTTGGCAGCCCACCCCGGGCACCCCCGGCTGGGGCTCACAGCCCATTCCAAGCCCCAGGCCTCGCTAAGGGCCCTCTGGGCAACATCCAAACACAGGAGAATGGCAGCACTTAACAAGACAGAAGAAGCCTAAAATAGACAAGCAGCAGGAACAGACCATAACCCAGAGACAAAACAAAGCACCGGGCTGATTGTAATAGATGGAGCCAATCCAGACGTCTGCATATTGGACGCTGCAGCCATCTCATTATTTCGCAGGAGCAAAAAAATCTAAAATAAAAGGAGCAAAGTGAACCGCAAAGTGAACTTGTGACCCTTGCGAGGATCGTTTTGTCTCGCAGTTGATGATGCACTCTCGCCGTTCGGTTGCTATATAGCCCTGGAAACAGACGGGCCTCCAACACGCTGGCCGGCACACGTACATAAAAGGTGTGCTGTGTGTGATTTGCAGATAGTAAATGCTCCACCAGAGAGTTGGCCCTCTAGTTAGCGCTGTCTCACGGCCGGACCCTGCTAAGGTATTATTACCTTCACTCAGCCCTATTGATATTGTGACTGGAACATTTGTTCACTTCCTTGTTACTGCCTAGACCCCAGCACAGCTTCCCATGCTCGCTGTGTGTGTGTGTGTGTGTGTGTGTGTGTGTGTGTGTGTGTGTGTGTGTGTGTGTGTGTGTGTGTGTGTGTGTGTGTGTGTGTGTGTGTGTGTGTGTGTGTGTGTGTGTGTGTGTGTGTGTGTGTGTGTGTGTGTGGCTTGACACTTGCCACTTCCATTTCCCATTCAAGGCTGAGGTGACAATGGCAGCAGCGGTATCATCACTGCTGCCACGAGTTTTCCAATCTATTTTCTATTGTCCATTTCCCAAACTTCACAACATCACAACCCTCAGCCTTCTGCTGAAGGTCACAATCACCGCCTCTAAAGCCAAGCTGAAAGGCAGGTTTTTTGCAGAGCACTCCAATGCCATTTAATAATCGATTTTCAAACGATTTGGCAGTGCAGTGCCTGAATGTCTGTAAATGGTCATCCAGAAAGGAATCACTCTTTACAGCTGAGATTGAAACGCGAGACCGGCAGAACCCATTGACTCCTGCTCCATTCATGCAAGCCCAGTTTAAGAAGCTGATTGTGTGTCCATTTGGAACCTGTTAATCTCTCATGGAACAGGACTGAAAGTTTTCTATAGGCTGTCAGGTGGAGGGATGGTCAGTAGATCCCAGGCCTTTATCACAAGATTTTTGGATATGAAGAAGAAATTGGTTATTTAGCTGCTACCAGGCTCGAACACCAGTCAAGTATGATTCTCCAATGCTCTGAATTGGAAGAGCATTGGACGAAGCACTATTCAAAAGTACTCGACCGTGCGCTCCATCTCCCCTGCTCTTTTGTGGCACACATTTTAACCTCCTTACCGCATGCATTTGGGTTTTATCAACACAAAAACTGTGACAGACAAGCACACACCTCTTCATGTTTGACTGTCAAATAATGTGCGTCTCACGAGTTCCTCTGTAATGACGACGAACGTTAAACAAAGGCAGCGCACACAGAGCTTCAATCAGCCTGTCCAGCCAGGTCACAGCTCTACAGGCATGGTGAACCCTCAGTACAGGGACAGCCCTCTCTCCCAGGAGAGAGGAGGAGACAACATGGCAGGGTTATTCTCACAAAGAGCCACCCGGATGTTCTCTGCTTAAGGTTTGTCAATACATTTTCTCACAATCACCTGCTGGCCACAAAATAATTCAGGGTATTCCTTGTCTTCAGGGCCTTATTAAGCATTTCTCATCTCTGAGAAGTTCTCAACCACTGATTTTGTAAATAGTTGTATTTAGTTTCCAATTTGTATTTTTATCTTTTAGAAGAATGAGCTCGGTCCGGACCTCGGTAACCTCATAGCTGGCTATGTTGCTAAATCTTGAATCTGCATTATCCATATTTTACCAAATAGATTAGGTTTAAAACATACGTTTAGAACTGGCCACAACCACCCACAGTTAATATCCTCCTCACCATCAACATGATATTGTCTGCATTACACACAGCCCTATTCTAAACAACCACTGCATCATAACACTATTGTAATATTCCACATGGTGATACCTATAGTTTACATTGCGCACTGCCCTATTCTTAAAAACTGCACCAATGTAGACAGTTGATAATGATAATTATTCATGATATTTTATTTTGAACATTGCTCATTATCTTATGGATTATTAACACTATAGGAGTGTAAATATACACCCTGTCTGTCTGTCTCTGTGTTCACATCTCTGTTTCTCTGCGAAAGCTGTCTCAACTGACAGGATCATCAGTTGGAAGTCCCTATCAATGAGGGTCATTATGAACCCTGAACTCTGTCTCTATCTCCCTCTCTCTCCTGCTCTCTATCTAACTTTCTCAGAGAAAGCTGTCCCCCTCTTGAATAGAGAACCTTGCCCGTCAGTATGAAGTCGCTATCAACGAGTGTCGATATCGACCCTGTCTGTCTCTCTGTCCCCAGTTCTTTACCGGTTGGTGGGTGATGATTGACGCGGCGACCATCTACACAACACAGGAGCAGATGAACCACGCCTTCCACACGTGTGGGGTCTTCTCCACCATCGCTTTCTTCATGTGAGCCCGCTAGACTTCCCTTCATCCATCCAGGCTTAATTCTTCATAACGTAACAAAAGCTTTCTGATTCAACGTCCTCATCGTGTCCAAAATGTCACTCTTGTTGTCCAAGGGTGGTCTACAGACATCCGCACATTTACAAGGTTAGCAAGGTGCTATCGACAGCAGTTAATGGGATGTGTCCCCTGTGCAGTTTTCCTTGTCTTCTTCCTCCCGTGGCTAATCCTGTAGTGGTCTCTGTCGCTGTCTTTCTCTCTCTGACATTCATGTTCTTGTTGGTTGGAAGACAAGCTGTGCGAATTTGGCAGCAATCTGAGTGTAGGCGAAGTGAAAAAACACTGAATATTCTTTCTTTTTCTGACCACATGTTTTTTTATCCCGACAAAAGCCTCATAAGGAAAGCTAGCCTCTGCTCATACCTTGTAGATCGCACCATCTGTCAACGTCTGCGTGTAGAGCTCCAGAGGGGACATTGGGGCGTGAAATCAAGCCGGTATATATTACCTCCATCAGTATGAATACGACGTCTCGACCGTCTCGTGACAAGTTCCAACTCTGCTCTCTTTCGGCACCACAATAGCGGAAGGAGCTCCCTGCCGACGTCAAGACTCCCCTGTTCAGAGTTCACCTGGACTCTGCACAGCCTCCCCCCAACAGCCCCACACCCCTCTTACCCACTAATTGCACATGTGTACGTCCTGGCACTTAATGTGCTTGGCACTATGAATATCTTTACTGAACTGACTTTCTCTTTCTTCTGACAAATGTACTAATTGTAAGTGGCTTTGCATGAAAGCATCTGCTAAATGGCCTGAATGAAAATGTAAATGTCAGCCTAAGTGGCGTGTCTGAACCCCCAGGATCAACGCGGTGTCTAATGGCCAGGTGAGGGGCGACACCTATGGCGAGGGCTGCTTCGGGAGGACGGGTATGTCAGAGTGTGTCCATGCGGCGTGGAGCGTGTGCACTCAGTGGGGGGATTGCTCTGGGAGGCGTGTGAAGAGAGGCGTGCTGATGGCGGGGTAATGAGCATGCGACCTGTCTCCGCAGGCGCCCGTCTCTGGCTCTTCATGGGCTTCATGATGATGTTCGGCTCCCTTATCGGCGCCATTTGGATCCTGTTCGCAGCGTACGTGACACAGGGTGAGTCTCTCTCTCTCTCACTCTTACTCTCACTCGTACTTTTACTCTCTCTCACTCTTACTCTCTCTCTTACTCTTTCTTCCTGCTCTTGCTCAACTCATTAATTACAGGAAAACCATGTGGTCATGATTTAGTTTTGTCCGTGGTCGTCTTCAAGGAGAACAGGAAGTCGATCTTAACAACAATATCACAAATGAATACCTTCCTTACTTTGTTGCTAGTTAATGAAATACGCTTTGTGTAAATTCTCCTTGAGGTCACTCCCTTCCTCTCTCAATTTAAAAGGTGTTCTGCGAGTTTCCTTTTGCTTTCTAAAATAATAGTAGTCAAGAACGTGAACGACTTTTGGTCTTCGTTTCTTTTAATTTGTTGAGCTCCTACTATGAAACTATAAAAGCTATGAACAGTGATGGTTCCTTGAAGATGCTTGGTAAAGGCTGCCAGTGTGTCCTAAATGCTACATGAAACTGAATACTTCAACTATCTCCCATTCAATTAAGGGATTTCAACTCGTAACGATTCTTGTTCAAACAACCTCTATAGAGTTGTCTTCCAGTCATTTTTGTGATCTACTTGAAAGCATCCCTGTCTTTAAACCTGACGATTGCTGTGAATATTTTGGGATCTTCCTTCAACCAGAGACATGTCAGACTACCTCAACGAAATGAACCAGCTTGTCAATTGTTTTAGTATTGAACATTGAATATTTATTTATAGTATATTTGAACATTGAATTTTTATTCTTGACAAATGCTGTATTTGCTTTCTTTTTTTGCTTATTCTGGTCATGTTAGAAAGTTCCGTCTTTGTTCTTCATCAATGCAAGGATGTAAGTGATTAAGTTTATCTTGCGCTTTTGTTTTGTAGGGAAGGAAGTGGCTCCGGGCCTGGCTGTGTTCTTCCAGAATGCTTTCATCTTCTTCAGGTCAGGAATCTGAGTGCTCTGATCAACGGCCTCCTGGCTTTCATTCAGTATCAGAGATCTACAGTTGAGGCCAAAATTATTGGCACCCCTGTGATGTGTTTGTTTTTGAGCAAAACTCACACTTTTTAAGGTTTTTTTTTAATTAAATAACCAAACCAGGATATTTTCAATAGCTCAACGCAACTAAAACAATTTCCCCAAAGATTTCCCCAAATTCAACACAAAATACCACTAAAATGCTGCAGGAAGTGTCATAAATATTGGCACCCTTCACAGCAAGGGTCTTTTGTGCTGATAAAAAGCACACTTCTCATTGTTAAAATCCAGTAATAAGGTTATGTGTAGTCAGACGTCAGCTCTGGTAGCATTCCTGAGAAATATCAGTCTATATATAATGGACAGTAGACTCCAATTTACACACTATACATTTCTATTGGTTTCTATGGACAGTATGAGGTTTTCTCCAAGTATTTCCAATTTCCAATATTTGAATAAATCTACCTACCCCTTTACAAACAAATTTGTTGAACATCTTTGTGCGTTTTTTAAAGATATTTTAATTATTTTAAACAATTCAAACATCTTTTTATTCTTTTACACGTTTTAAACATATTTTTAAAACATTGAAAACATCTCTGTGTGTCTTGAAACATATTTTCTTAAGGCATTTTAGAGGACTGTGGTGAAGCCACTATGTGTGTATGACTAACTGTCTCTCTCCCCCACTGTCTTCATTATCCTGTATCTCTCTCTCCCTCTACAGCACTCTCATCTTCAAGTTTGGCCGGACTGAAGATCTGTGGGGTTAGCCCCCACCCCC
>OMLJ01025103.1:1072-13572 GCA_900302595.1 Gadiculus argenteus | reverse complement strand
TTTCTCTTTCTCTTCCTCTCTCTCTGTCTGTCTCTCTCTCGCTCTCATTCTGTCTTTCTCTCATTCTGTCTTTCTCTGTGAAATGTGTGCATTCTCACAAATGCACACATGCACTCTCTGAAACACACTCCAATGCCTAATTCACTGTACTACTCCATCACTCTGCCAATGGGAGACTCACTCACTCTGTCTGACCGCATGTTAACTACAAAACATGTGCACACACAAACAAAAAATTTCCAGCTTAACTGCACATGCAAAAAGTATAGGGCTTAATTAAAAAGTTCACACATCCGCCCTGTGGCTCTGTCCATGGCTAATTTCAACTCATGTCCTGGGAGGAATTAGTCATAAATTAAATAGGGAACAACATAACAGTATTAAAGGCAAGTGGAAGATATTTGAGTAGCTAGACCTGTGCTTCAAAACTCTCAAATCTACAATGACATTCAAGTTCCCAGGGATGTTGGGATGTCGTTGTTCTCCCAGTAATTTAATGTTATCCTATGGAGAGCTGAGCAGGGAGAATAGAGGATCAATAAACAATGTCCTCATATGTCCATGTACAAGTACTGTACAAAAAAATGTACGGGAACACACAAACGTACACACACACGGACATTACAACGCGTGGCCTCAGATGGAGCAGAGGTTGCCATGGAAACGGTGGGAAGGAACCCTAGTTATTTGTGTTGAGCATATTATCATTGTGGCTGAAACAGAAAAGCACAGAAAACCAGGGAGAGGTGATGTGTCCTGACAACTCCTTGACTCTCTCCCCCTCTCTCTGTCTGTCTCCCTCTCTCTCTCTTCTCTCTGTCACACATGCACGCACACACCTACACCCACACACAGACACACACATGCCTGCTTCTCACATGCGTTCCGTTAGTATTATATAACTTTTAGTTTCTTTTGTTGCAGCCCTGCTGTTTTAAATCCATGTGATTTTACAACGGGCAATTTTCATTTAAATGGGGCAAGAGACATTGCAAGAGAATGTTTTATAAGAGCTTCTCTTTTCAACCTTTTGAGACTTGATGTTTTATTTATTTTTTTAAACACATAGAACTCTAGATGACAAAAGATAGTGGAAAACTGAATGTATTCAGGATGTCATTTTAATTCATAACATATCTTGTAAAACACCTTTCACTGAGTAAGGTCACAAAGTGCTTTGGTAAAGTTGCTAAACATATGACCATAAAACAGTACAAATAAACAAACAATAAAATATAAGCAACAACAGACCTTTAAAACACACAAAAGTACAGCACTAGGCATGATAAAGGCCTGTTTGAATCCATGAGTCTCCAGCTGCTTTCATAGGCGTCAATAGAGACCGCAAATTGCAGGACTCTGGGAAGAGCATTTCACAGTGCTGAAGCCACCACTTCAAAGGCACAATGTTTTATTGTCAGGACAGTGCGTGGGACAAACAGTAAGCCCATGTCACCTACTGGTGATATAAGGACAAAGCAGGGCAGAGATGTAAACAGGTGCCTAAACATGCACAGCTCTTTATGTAGTATGAAACCTTACCAATTTAAAGAGGATAACATGGATTTGATGTGAGTCATCCTGCTGGATCTGGTGCACAGTCTTCAAGCAGTGTTCTGGATTTGTAGATGGTCTAGAGACGACTTGCTGAGGCAGGTAAAAAGAGAATTGCATTAGTCCAGCTGGGATGATACAAAAGCATGAATTATCATCTCTAGATCAGGTTGGGATACAATAACCCTGAGTTCGGCAATATTTCTCATCCCGAATCATGTACGGGACAATGATTTCATATGTTGATCGAAGTACGCAGCCTGATCAAATACAGCACAAACATTTCTAAGATTAGACTGGACAGCTGAAGAAAGGGAATCTATACAACAAGGAATCATGGACGCTGTGCTGTCTGAAGCAACCTCAGGACCTCAGTCTTATCTGCATTTTGCTGTAAAATGTTGTTAGTGTCGTAGAGAACACTTAGTTTGATTAAAAAAAACTTAGTAGCAGATTAAAAAAAGTAAACCTGAGGTCAGTCAATACTGGAGTTAAAACTTACTTATCCAACTGGTGTTTGTGGAGAACGTCTTCCAGAGTTGAAGGCATATCACACAAACGCGCGCACACACACACACACACACACACACACACACACACACACACACACACACACACACACACACACACACACACACACACACACACACACACACACACACACACACACACACACACACACACACACACACACACACACACCTGTGTTTTAAAAGTTACACTCAACAGATTCAGAGCTCAAACCACTGACGCATTTAGGTTAGAACCAACGTTACAGTACGGAGGAATTTGCTAAAGTTCACTCACCGAACAATGAGTTTCCTCCACCAAGCGGTCTCAGTAGTGAAGCATGGCTTGGTAGATTTGAGGTCAGTCCTTTTGTTTCAACTTCATTTCCAAAAAGGTAAAGAAAACCCGCAAGTGAAGCGTGTTGCCGTACAAGGACCAGCTTCGCCAGCAATCAAGCGCAACGCGTCTCTGCGTCTGAAGTGGACCAACAATGATGAACAAAGACCGCCTCCCACTCCTGACACCGTCCTCTGAGGTCCGGCGAGCTGCTGGCTCACTGTTTCACGGCTCGTCCTTGCGACGGTACTTACAACACGTTTGCCTCTTTATTTCGTTTTTGGGTTTTTTGCAAATGCATACAATGTGCATGCATAAAAACAGACATTACAGGATGCACACATGATGATGCATCAATCCAACTATTTCCTCAAAAGTGATTAGTTTTCTTGTTCCTTGTGTCGTGTTGCTGCATTAGTGTTATGGTTATTTTTACGCTAATATTGTCATCCTTCACACTTCGGGGCCCCCCTTCGAGGGGGGGGGTCGTATAAAGTTATTCTCCAAATCCCCTGGCTGTGCCGCTCGGCGCTCAACGTCAGACTAAGTTGTTCAGAGATAAGCAGCGCAACAAAACAAAGTTACATTCAGTGCTCATTTCAAGCTAAATTGCAGAATTCTGTCCTTTAAATACTTACCGTACGTTCCTATTTGTGATTATTTTCTGCGTCGCATAGCGTCACAGCGTGGTCTCGGCTAAACGTAGCAATATCACCATCTGGTGGTTATACATGGGAAAGTGACAAGACACATACCTTTTTTAATTTTCTTTTTATTTAGCATAGAACTCATTGTATACATCTTAACCAGATATAAAAACTATGCATTATATACACAAAGCTTACTTAAAGTGAATGGTGACTGTTTCACAAATAAAGGTTGGTCAATAATGTATTAACAAACTAAAATCTTGTATGGTTTCAAAGCCATATTTTACATACAAATGTGAGCCTACTTTCAAAGTTCATTATCTGTTCATCACAATGCAAACATCACATTGAATATAGTTATAAAACTAAAACAAGTTATCACAGACTTAAGTGGTTGGGATTTCATTACGTTAACAAAGACCAATGGATGTCGGTATTTACATGTTACTCTTTACACAACAAAACTGTGAATGCTCCCAAATCAAAGAACTTGAAGTCTTTCCTGTGATATTTTGAGAAGGTGTGCTGTAAAAAGGGTGGCATAACTGTCAACGCAAGAATTCAGTAAGGTCGGAACATTTAGTACCCAAACAAGACGTCACTTCAGATCTGATGTGACTTTGAATATGCACTACCCACTCTAAAAAAAAAGTAATACGAGTGACTATTCACTCACATTTGATGCTCTCTGAAGTTCTGAGCTCAATGCTAGGGCTTCAAAGTCTTGATAAAACCAGCAAGTAGTAACACTAAAGAAAATTCACAAACTAATCAGAAGATAACAGATAAGTGTTAAGCCATTTTAAGACAAATAACATCCCACATCCATTTACCACGAGTACATAGCTGAACAACAACCACAGAAACCATCGGTCATGTTTCTGCAAAAACAAACATTGAAAAACGCTAACATAAAAAAAACGCTGGCTTTGTGTGTGTGTGTGTGTGTGTGTGTGTGTGTGTGTGTGTGTGTGTGTGTGTGTGTGTGTGTGTGTGTGTGTGTACGTTTCATACATCAGAGTTTAAACTGTACAAGAGGACTGATGTCAGGGCAGGCTTAGCATCAGCACCAAACCTTAAATGAGACTTAAAAAAGTCCAATGCATCATTTAAAAAAATACAAGTTAAATGTTGTTCCCCCACCCCCTCCCGTCTGATGTAGTTTATGATTGCCTAACGCATGCTCTGATTACAGGGCAGAGGGAGGAGGTTGGATCAGATTGGCTTGGTTGTGCTGTTGTACACCAGCTTCTCCGTGTCTTCCAAGGGGAACGCCTGGGTGCCGTTGGTAGCCACTCGCTGGTGCTTGACTGTCTTCTTCTTGCCCTTTAGAAAGCAGTAGCCCAGCACTACCAGCAGGACAATGATGCAGATGCCCAGTAGGGCAGCAGCAACCAAGATACCTATGGACACAGACACACATTCATTTATTCATTCACTTGGGAGTTTGGCCGGGATAATTCACACCATGGAATTTCAAAACAAAACACTAAAACTATTAAGCCATCAGTGATATTCATGGAATGTGAAAGGACAATGCTAGTTTCCCTGAACATAACATCCACCCTAGCCATTAGCCTTACCAACATAAAATATACCGGTATAGCTGTAATGAGAATTGTGACTGCATTGTAAATGCAAGGACAAGGTAATTTAACCCAATAAAAACTCTGCGGCTACTGCCAAGTATTTCATAGAGACGTGTTCATAGTTGACCAGGTTCTAATATTATATACACACCTACAAAAGGCAGGCTTCTATCCAACTTTTGCTATACAAACAGTATGAATAGAGAAATACACTGGCCTATTCCTCTCAAGATACCATTCATTTGTACTACAAAACAATGATGCATTACCTGTGTGACTGTCGCCGATGCTACGTTCAAATGCCTCTTTTCTGGCAAAAATGTCATCTTCTAAAAACCAAAAGAAGAGGGGGAGGACATTTAGTAAAGTGATGTGTGACATGCAGATATGCGACGCATCCCAGATGATATAGAAAAGGAATGAAGGGGTGGGGGGGCTCATGTTGGATAAAATAAATACTTTTTTTTTCTTAAAAGTCAGAAAGAAAAACTTTTATGCCATCAACCATAACATTGTTTTAGGAAAAACATTATCAAGGTCACGATTATGCAATTCTGCAGCAGAGACTCAAAATAAGCAAGCAAAAAAAAAAATCTCAGTCGAAACATCAAATTGGGAACCATCAAAAACAAAATTCAAGCAAAACAGTAAATAATCAAAAACGCCCCAGAATGAGAATGTCCCAGAAAAGACAATCCGGACTAGTGAACAGCATTTTCTGAACTCATCCAAGTTTATGATTGTATTGAAAGTCACTTAAGTCAATTGTGCATGTATTTCTTCATGTCTCCCGGCCCATCATGACAATGCCGGGTTTCCAACGCACGTACTGTACCTAGGAATCCTAAAAGGAACTAGGAATCTTTTGAGGAACTCATTGCGTTTTCAACCGCAGCAATTGCCCCCCTCCCCCAGAACGAAATAGAATGCCAGCTAGTTCCTGGGACTAAATGTTCTGGGTCATTTTGTCATACACGGCGTTAGTTCATTTTGCTGGCGTCGCTGAAACCACACCTCTGTAGCAAAATGGCTCACACCCCGCTCTCTCCGTCTCTCTGTGTGCGTGTGCGTGCTAACCCTAACCCCCAACACCGTACACTGCTGGCACCAAGCACACGACCCACCTGTCACTCCTTTGCACATTGCCATACAGTCATCTCTGGATGTGAATCGGTTTTCGTTTCCGCGGCAGCCGCCGTAGTTGAAGGCGGCGCAGTTGCGGAGCACAGGGTTGTAATACCACCTGGTGATGCTGTTCCTGCAGTCGCCCGTCACTGGAGACTCCGTGCAGCGAGCTGGGGGAAGCAGCAGGCACGGCTTGTGGTTATGAAACTGGATGTAACATTCGTGAACCAGGTGCAAGTCTTGGGGAAGGGAAAACCATGTACGAATCTAATTTCTTTCACCATAAACGGCAGAATGACAAGGAGAAGAAGGAAATTACCTTTCTTTTCATCAACTGGGATCTGCAGAAGCGTCTCAAATTTGTCTTTCACTGATTCGAGAGAAGGCAGACCGTTTGAATTAGTCAGGGGGGGGGAAGCATTTATTTGCATGAACACACACTTTCCTTTTATGGCCAAATGACAAGTCAAGCCCAGACATTAAGATTTCGATGTGGCTATGATTGATAATGGAAACAAAGCCTGGTTTGCATCTTGTGCACTCACAGTGCTCGCAGTTCTTCTCGTCTGAGCCGTCGCTGCACTGTTCTTCCTTGTCACAGTCCAGGCCCGCGTCCAGACAGCAGCCGTTGGCACAGGTGAACTCTTCCTCAGAACATGGGACCCCACATTTCTCTCCTATTTCGCAGCACAGTTTAAAATTCATGTTATTATTGACATCATGTTAGCATAGCTAGGTGGTGTCCCACTGGATGCATTCAAAAAGTAACAATTAAAAATAAAGAATATACACATTAACCAAATCAAAACTATCCTGTTTGCATGTCCCAAAAACATTTCCATGAAAGCCAATACTTTACCCTTTGGTAATGATGATGGAATTGGAAAACCTCTGGAGGATTTTGAACCGCCATCTGAAATAGAAAACCGCACCAAACTCTGACAAAAGAATTCCCTTCCGTCACTGTTCTCAGTTGTCGAAAATACAATCAAGACACTGAGAAGAGACACTTGCACTAGCATCTAACTCCTCATTATATTCAACGACTCATAATTCACATTTTGGGTTTCTAATCTGGAAAAGGAAAAAAAATAGGTAATACACCGCAGCAAAGGAGAGACATTATGGCGCTGATTTACCTGAGCCCTCGCACGCGTTGGTGCACTCGTCACGGGTGAGGTAGTTGTTGAGGTTCCCTCTGCAGCCGCCGTAGATGAACTCTTCACATCTCTGAGAGGCCCCGTTGTACTGCCAGCGGGGGAAATGCCCACGGCAGGGCCCCACCTTAACCGGTGACATACAGTGGTCTGTGGCGGGATTAAGATTATAGATATACTGTAGTTAGACATGAAAAAGATTACTGAAGCATTTCCTGAAGAGAATGGTACAAGCTGAACTTGGGAACCACAAAGAGGAAGTACATTATATAGCACTGCAGAATTCAGATAAACTGCTGAATTTGTGCATAAAAGCAGCAAGAAATATTGATAAAGCAGTATCTGGTAAGGCCATATATGTAACATTAAGTTAAGCAATATGCTTTTATCCAGAAAATGGAATCGGAGCAACGTTAAGATATAAATTAACCTCAAAACTTCTTAACTTAGACATTGGTTTTAGCATGGCAGTAGCATCCAAGTGTCATTTAAATACATTACAATACCTTTGATACATAATTTTACACATTGATCCACTAGTCTGAATATTTCTGAAACGTATCAATAGATCTCAGGATTCTTTTCGCAATTGAAGCACGGCCAGCGTTAAGCTATTCTGAACGTCATACATTAAAAGATGGTCGTAGGCAGTTCTTAGGGCATTTCTCGGCCTCGTTCTCTGCCTCATTTGGCAGAGAGAAGGAGTTGAAAGATTGTTCAACATATAAATCTGTTGACTTCCGCCGTTAACAACATTTGTGTTGGCGTCATGGTTGATCTAAGTGAAGTCGTTTCTCATTACTTGCAGGACAGAAAACACCCCATATACACTATCCTGACACACAGACACAGGCACTTAGGCCCATTACTTGTCTGCAAGTGCATTGACCACTTCTACTATTCATGACTATCTCCAGCCATTATCTAAAAGTGGATAGAACGGTTTTGTTTCCCTAATTTCTGGATTGTGGGCTGACGGCAGACAGTGTTTCTCTGTCTGTCTCTCACAGTGTTACACAACTGTCAGATGCATGTAGACAATCCCAAAGAAAGCAACAACCAAAAGGCCGGAAGTGATGCTCTAGGCTCCCACTTATGTGATTCATTACTATGTGGTCAATGATTCCTAGTCTCATACTCATCAACTCCTAAGCACCTTCAGGTTGACACCATCATTATGTGGAAACATGCAAACTCCAACCTGCTCCCTTCAAACACAAACGCTCAAGGAAGCAGCACGGAACTTAAAAGGGGATGCGAGACGTCCATGGCGGTTTCTGAATAACCGCTTTTATCTTACGTTTTACAGCTGTAACGAATACATTTGTTATAAAGTTTGCTAATGTGTGAGAGCTGTAATGTATAGTGGCTTTGCATTCACGTGTTTCACTTGAGTCACATTTCTTCAATGCAATGGCTTTTCTTAATGGATTACTAGTGAAGTGGCTAAATCAAAAGGCAAGATAAGTTCCTTTAAAAATGACAAAAGGAAAGCTCTTTTGTATTAAATCAGGACGGAAGAGTATCATGGCATGGCAGTGCTGCCTTGTTTGTGAAACCCAAGCTGAAACCTGACTTACAGGTTTGGAGGAATCAGAGGTGGGGGTTAGTACAGCAAGCTGTATGGCAGCAGTTGCACCACAGGGAAGGAGGAAAATAAAGAGCATAATTTACTAACCAACTCCTGATAAAACTGCCACTTACAGGCATGAGGTTTCATGCCTTATGGGGGTGTGGTTTCCTAAGAACTAAGAAGAACAGGAAGATATCTACGCACAGTATCTCCCTCCGAGTTGGGATTTGTCACCTAGCCTAGGAGACTGGTGGCATACCTTAAAGATAAACACCCTTCCACTTGTTTGAGCTTGTGGCTTTGCCCTAATGTTGTCCTGTATTTGTGTATGCAACACAACATGGCCGCCACATTTAGCCAAAGAGATTAAGTAAACTGTGAGAGACTGGAGAACAGAAGGCAGGTGATAAAGTTAAATTAATGCAAACAACCAATAGTCACGTACCGACCAGGACCTTTTCAGGCTTTTTTTTTGGCTATGCCCACGCATTAGTGCCTTGTCGTCGCGTACGCACCACAGGGAAGTCCGAGAGGCTTATCATCGGAGTGTTGACGAGCTACGAGCGGCTCAGAAAAGTACCACCTCTGCTGGAGGACTTTCTGCGTCGCTGTAAGAGTCCCGAGGGGCGGATCCTGGGCGGATCCTCTCTCCAAACCTCACCCACAACAATAGCGGGAAAAATATGCCTGGTTGGTACGCGGCTATTAACCCAAGTTAAAATTTGCTGTATTATTAGCCATCCTAGAAACAACCTTGAAAAGGTTTGACTGTGTTCGTACAACTACAGAAGATAACATAATTATACCATCAACACAGAAAAAACAGCTCATCGTAGTCACCTAAAGTAGAATCAGATCTTAAAGAGGAAACCACAATGAGAAGCAGAAAACATGTTTCTTCCTGTACCCACCACAAGCCATTTAACACATTAGACAAATTGAACTTTGTACGTAATGTAGATAGAGAGGCTACCGTCAAAAAGTCAAACTAAATAAAAACCGAACCCAACTTAAAACAAACAAAATACCCCTGAAAGTTAAAGCTCCAATCATAAAAAGCAGGTCACACCATAACGCCCGGATCCCATTTGATCCCTGCACCACCATCACATTCACCAGCCAGCTTAGGGTTCAGCGTCTCTCTGGCACACCGGACCAGACTCCCATAATAATGAAGTCCTGCCTGGGGGGTGTAGGGCTACTCACCCTTGGACTGCTCTGGGTTGAGCACCAGCACAGTGACCATGGTGCTGTCCGACTGCCCGATGGTGTCTATGACCGTGAGCTGGAACTTGTAAATCCCTGACGTCAGGTTGGTCACCGCAATCTCGTCTCTGTAGGGTGTTTCCTGAAGAGACGGGAGACCACTTTAAAATTGCATATGTGAGCCATTTACATTATGATAGCATTAAAAGGTCATCGGCATAAGATCATCCTATTTTGCTCTGTAACAAAACACATCTGTTAACCCCTGTACACCTTTGTATTCCATACATTGCTAAATGTATTTACCTGAAACAAAATGAAGTCAGTTCCCATCGAAGGGAAAGAGGGCAGCACCGATTTAACAAAACACTTGAATGCTGTTCAGTGGAACTGAAAATGATCCATCGACAGGCCTATCACCCCCCACATATGATAAATACTGTGAGAAGGTCAGTAGTACCCGTCAATGCTCCTCAAACCACCACCGCCACTGCTGAGGCTCACCTCTATGACAGCATTGGGATCCCCCGACACCAACTGCCATCGGAAGGAATCGATGCCGTTGTCGTCGTTGCTCTCGATGCCGTTCAGCGTCACCCCATCCTGGGGCTGCACCACTCGGTCAGAGCCCCCATTGGCCACCGGTGGATTATCTTCTAGGTCTAGACAGAGCATCAATACGAATTATATTTTACTACCATCAACAACAATTAGATCACCATGGAAAGATTTGTTTGACCATTATTAAAGCTTGGGCACATAGCCCAATGCCTTGTGTTTTGACCACATTTGAATGGGGGGTGGGGTGCTTTTGTTTTGGTCCCCCTCATCTTGGGTGAGGGGCTGTGTGTGTGTGTGTGTGTGTGTGTGTGTGTGTGTGTGTGTGTGTGTGTGTGTGTGTGTGTGTGTGTGTGTGTGTGTGTGTGTGTGTGTGACTCAGACAGAGAGTCAGGCCTGTGAGAGCGCCAGGCGTGTTTCAACATGCAGTAGAATTCTAATGACAACGATATTCTCCTACAAGCAGCAGGTCCCCCAAATAATCATTAACAGATTAAGAAAAAGAGAACACAGTCTATTATCTAGGTCAATGTTTTCATTACAATTAACAATTAAATGTAAAGCGACTGTTATTTTTGAATTATCCAATAACACGAGGTGGTGGTGGTGATGGTGGGGTGGTGATCTCACCAGGGTTGTTTTCCACAGCCAGGTCACTCTCGTACACGGAGTTCAGAAAGTAGTTGAAGTAGCCGGCCTTCCTGACAAAGCGACAGACGTACTTCATCTTGTAGAGACAGTCGAACAGAAAGCACGACTTGATCAGGCCGTCCTCGGCTCCACGCTCCATGAATGCGACGTTGCACTTGGAGTTCTTACAACAGGAGAGGACGCAGTCCTTGTAGCGCCCGACCTTCGGCGAGGAGAGGAACGTCGCCCCGTCCTTCACGGAGCCGTCGGCGTCCAGGATGAAGTCGACGCGACCATGTTTGTATTTCGCTAAACATTGTTCCCCGAAGTCTTGTCCATCCGCCAGGACTGTTAGCATCAATAGAAGGAGACATATCGGCCCCGCGTGAAGTGCTGCCTGTAGTACAGTCATTGTTGTATTTAAAAAGAAAAAGGTCCAATTGGATCGGGCAATGAATACAGTCCTTCGATGTCGGTCTGGCAGTCGTCAACCTTCAATATAAGGAACCTGGAATCGAACATATCAAACGTCAGATAAAGCGTCGATACGATGTGCGCACTGGGGCAGTGTTAAAGGCCGCGACTTTTATTCTAGGCTGTCCCACTTACTTAAAATAACATCCAGAACTAACTGAAAAGGTATCGATAACGTTATAAAACTAGCTTTATGGTGTCTTGAGAGGAACAATGTGCCTTACCCTTTGATGTCTTTATGAATTGCGTCCTGAGTGAATCCTGCCACAGTCAGGTGAGTGACTCAACCTGGGACAATACAGGAAGTGAAACCGTAGGCTCCCCCAGGTAGGCTGACGCCACGCCCTTTAAGTTTGGTCGGTCAAATGTCCTTTGTCACCTTAAATACGATGTCAAACACCAAAGTCAACCATATAAAGTCTACGTGTTCGGATCGCTGCCATGCGCTGTCCTTTGAAAGTTAATAATGGTTTCGATCTGATCACAATCACGTTATTGTGTGACGTAGGAGTGGGACTGCGTTAATAAACTCATAAACCATGTCCCATTACTTTTCACACCGTGTGGCTATATGTGGAGGACAGTGCACATTCGATCACTCTCTCTCTCTCTCTCTCTCTCTCTCTCTCTCTCTCTCTCTCTCACGCAGCACGCACGCACGCACCCACGCCGACGCACGCAATTCAGACATGAATTGGCAAACGGTCAATTTATGACATTGGCTCCCTTTAGCCAGATGGTGGCGGTATAGTGCCAACTGTAGTTTCTGTCTGACGATGACAATTATATTTATAAATCATTAACATACAACAACAACATTTGACACATGCAGATTAAAACTCCCACACTAGCCTTTCTTTATAGTAGTGGTACGGGTGACTCATTTATGAGCCATGATTACACAAGACATAGACAGAAACAATGCTCTTGTTTATTCACACAGACAGAGAAACGTGAAGTTCTCCTAAACTGGGACAAAATAATAATAAATAATAATACAAAAACATGGTTTAAAAGCTTTATTCATCAATCTGTGTGTCTGTCTGTCCTCCGTTTCCTCATGACATCTGTTAAGACATCTAAGGTGAAGTGGAGATGGGGTCCCCCCCCCCCCCCCCCCCCACAAAAGGCCCCCCCC
>OMLJ01024943.1:1444-11712 GCA_900302595.1 Gadiculus argenteus | reverse complement strand
GGGAAGGGGGTTGTTGTCGTTGTTGTTGTTGTTGTTGTTGTTCAAGGGGAGACGATGGAAGGGGTTCTCACCACCGGAGGGAGGTTTGAGAGTCTAGGGGTCGCCGGCGAGTTCTCGCGAGGTATGGCGCATGGTGCTCCCTGGATCATTAACGACCACGGAACCACCAACACCACCGCCGCCGCCACCGCCGTCCACTCCGTCACTGTCGAAGGCTTCTCCCCGCGTGGTTGAAGGTTAGGGTTGAGTAGCCCAAGGTTCTGGCTATGGGAGGGTCTTCATCTCATCGGCTTTCTGAAGGTCATCCGTCCTGTAAGTCCCAGATAATTCAAGGAAAGAGGAAACAAGACATGAGTCACCCTCTCATCATCATCGCAAAATATTATTTTTGTGATGAACCTAAACTGTTGCGGTGAAATACTAATATGCGGTGAAATACTAATACCCAGATGATTCAAGAAAAGCTGAAATAAGACATGAAAGGGGCTGGGCTTTCCTTTTCACTTCCTCTTGACAGTGTTGCCAGGGGTTACGGCCACACATCTCGTGACTAATAGTGAGTCAACGATAAACCACAACCACAAGTTTGTGCTTACTGGTCACTTGGCAGCAGTGTTGCAACAGTTACCTTGAAGTAATCTGATTACTCCTTTAAAAAGTTACTTTACTACTTTACAGTGACTTGGATAGGTAACTTTAATCTGATTACTGGTTTCGAAATAGCAACACGTTAGATTACTCGTTACTGAAAAAAGTGGTCAGTGGTAACGCGTTACTCTAAGAAATCTTTTTTTTTTTGTTGAGTTCCCTGTGTAGAGGGTAACACGTTAATAACTGGCATCAATGCTTGGCAGTGTTCTAAATCATAGAAAAATACACAAAAAACATTGACATTGACTCCCCACAAGATACATTTCCGAGTGTATGAATTATTTACATAATTCAAAGAGCTTGAAAAAACAAAACAATAACCAAAGCACTAAAGTCACCAGAGGGAGGTTCCCCTATCTCAAATTCCCTCAGCAAGGAAATTACGTGATTCCCTACATCCCATGTTCTTCAGTCATGACTACAAAGAGTAATACACTTTTTTCCGTCACTGTGTTGGAAAGTGTTATTCCGGCGAAAATGGAAGCCAGGGTCTTTGTTTTGGCATGTACACATCAAATAAGCCCTCCAGACCGTTTTTTCATTGATTAACGATTATAAAACTTACCCAGCACAATGTAACAGCCCAAATGGCTTCCATGGTATTGGCTAGGAGCACAGCGAACACTTCAACAACATTTCTTAACCACTAATGTTGCTCAAAATAGCACCAAACTTCTGCAGTAGCATGACTAGTGTCCTTACACATAAAACAAACACAAACACATTTAAAACAGCCAAGTATCAAGAGGGTTACATTTGTTGGCGTCGCTATTATATTATTTACGGTAGCCAGTAATCGACTTGGGTGGACTTCCTGGAAACATAGACCTATCAGTAAGGCACAGACTTGGAAAACAGGGAAAATAGGGACACTAGTCATGCTGCAGAGTTTGGTGTTATTTTTAGCAATATTAGTGGTTAAAAAATGCAGTTTTGGAAGCGTTCACTGTGCCCCTAGCCAATAAGATGGAAGCCATTTTGGCTGTTACATTGCACCGGGCAAGCTCTACACTCGATTATCAACGAAAAAATGGGCTGGAGGGCTTATTTGATGTGTTTAAATGCCAAAACAAGGACACTGGGTTCAATTTTCGCCAAAATTAAGACCACCCCAACTGATCAAAGCACGGTCCATCACTACAAATACAAACAACTCAAGACTCAGTGGTGTCATTAACAATGCAGGGGCCCCACATGTGACCACATGAATGCATCTTTATACATGTATGTAGGATAATATATATGTACATAAATGTACACACACAAAGGAGTGTTTGGATCAGCTGCTGGCCAAGGCTGATGGCTGGAGCCTGTGGGAGCGGAGGAGGAGAAGAAGAAGGAAGGAGCGGGGGGGGGGGGGAGAGACAGATATCCAGCTGAAACTCATCTAATAGGCTGAAGGTCAAACCCCTCCTATCACGAGGGCCAGGAGCCCAACATTTCAGCCCACACTGCACACAGTTCACCAGTAAACAGTTCAAAACACACCGGTGAGTCAGATGACAGGAAAACACTCATGGAAAGCCCCCAAGTCATACAGTATTACAAATAGACATGTAGATCATGTTTCACATGACACCCATAATAATAGTAAAAAGCAGTAGTAGTTAAAAGATCCACGCTAAAGGCAAAAACAAACCTTAATCAAGCTTTGTTCCCAACCACACTGATCTGTTACATTTACTATGTTGTTTTGCTGAGACTACTATTGACCCACACCAGAGGGTGTTTCTACTCTGAACTTTTATGTTGTTGACATTGTGTTTGTTGCACTCATAGTCTGCCATCTAGTCCTGTTCTGCACGTTCTCAAACCATTTAAGATCAGAACAGATAACAACATTGGCTATACTGTCTTTATTCAAGCTAATATAAAAACAATGGTAACAGGCATTAAGCTTACTGATTAGCATTAGCTTATGATAAACAAGTCTTGTGTAGGTTAAACAGAACCAAAGCAGGACTTAATGGATTTAGCACGGGATAGTCTACAGCCAGAGCTCACACTAACACCTGCCATCGCGGCCGCCTGCTGTTTTGACCCGACCACACTCTGCCTCCAATGTTATTGACAAACGCTGGATAATATTTTACACAAACTCTAGAAAGGGGTTAAAATAATAAAGTAAGATCAATAAATAGATAGCTTAGAGCATAGTGAGAGAAAACTGCAGGAGGGAGCCGATAGCAGAGCCGTTCTGATTGGTTAGCTACAGATCTCAGAAGTGGGGGAGGGGGATGGACAGACAGGACATACGGTGTTCTGTTTACAATGTATAATTAAGTTAAGAGGAATGATTGTCAAGCGGTGCAGCCTGTAAGGGACCTTTGCTCTGCTAAGTGTGCAAACAAAACTTTATCAACCTTAAGTCTGCAGGGAGTGACTCAATAACAGAAAAGCAAAGAACCAAGACGCATAGACTTAGACTACTTATGCGTGTGTTTCTAAATATGTACAGTACATGTCAATGTGTGTGTGCGCAACCAATCAACCCAAATAACAATAAACTAAACTACAAGACAGGAGCTGAACTAGTACTAACAAGTACTAAAGTACAATTCCAAAAGGTCATACAGGTCTAAATATAAACCTTGTTCACTCTTTGTGTTCAATGGGCTTATAAATGAGATGGCCAATATGGCTTTTTGGCTAGGGTGACCGCCGACCACCTAATTTCCATACAGAACCCTATGGAAACTGTGGCATGGCGTTACTCAAATGACCTGTGAATAGTTTACAAAGTTTGCAGAAAGCATAACAGCAGTAAGAAAGCAGTTTCTATTAGGAACATTTCCATATTTTTACAGTTACAACACTTAGGCACTCATGCAAATGCAGTTCAGCTTCTTCGTTGAGTCGATTTGGTTCCGTTTTCTCTGCAATCGCAGGCGAGGTGCAAATCAACAAATACATGGGCAGTGTGTCTTTGAAGACTACCCAATATGCTGTTTGTACGCAGCTTATGGCTTCCATCTTTAGAATAAAGCAGAAATGTGCACGTTCAACTGGAGTCCAGCATTTCCATGGGTTCCTTTTTCGTTTTAGACTGAAAGGATGAAGGGGATATGAGCCATTGTTTACCTGGTGAAACTATATTCAAAACAGGAGGCCTATTGGAGGAAATACATCAGCCTGACAGAGATCTTCCACACCAGAATACTCAATCAATCATACGTCATATAGGATAAGACATGAATAAGTACAAACATTAAACCTTTGAAAGACTGAAGCCTAATCAGACAGGTATCACAGCAGTACATGACAGGAATAAAACAAACATTGAATGGATTTCACAAAATCTACAGGACAAACAATGGGTACCAATCTAAAAAATAATAATCACACAGCAGCAACGGTGTATAGATACCCGACGAGTGTGGGGGTACGGTAAGATGTAGCCAGGTTATCTGCACCTTGACAGCCACCCAAAGGACCTTTGCTAAGTAAGCTAAGGTTTGCCTAGGAGGACAATGGTTCCAACACCACTGGAATATTCAACCTCACCGCAGTCTGAGGCAATGTGTAGAACAAACACACTTTAAACCCAATGTCCCCACTCTCATTCTCAAGCAATGGCATGCTCTTGTCTCGTTCGTGTGCGTGTGCGTGTGCATGTGCGCGCACGCGTGTGTGTGTGTGTGTGTCTAGTCACAACACCAAGCCAGGCTCACTTATCCAACTGTCAACGATAGTCTATGAGGTGTTTCACCGGATGCTTCTGGACTTATTAACCGTGAGAAACCGACACAAAGCTAATAAACTTTCAAAGAAATTAACAAAATTACACTAAATATGTGGTCATGGTTTCAGCCATCCTAAACACGTCTGATACATTTAGCAGCTCACGTGTGAACCACACGTTACTTACCCTGGCTAGACGCCCTTCCTTCGACTCCCAACACGTGGATTGACTTTCCCCTACCTCTTTTCCCTCCACGACACTTCCGGTGTTTTTGGTGAACCGCCCAACCGGGAACTCTTCCAGTTCTCACTAAGGTTTTCTACCTGCCCAACTACTGTGCCTCACAATTTCCTTATATGGTTGTGTGAACACTTTTTCCTCTTCCAATCTGTAACTGTTATCGACAAGTTCCATCTTCCTCTCTGTAACCCAAGGGAAGTGAAGCTGTCCATCAAGTAATACAACGTCATAAAGATTAGCATCACAAACGCTGTTCATTTCAGAACTAGGAGCACAGTTCATAGTCAGATTATGTTAGTTTTTTATCTTGATAAAAGGTCAAAACCAATACTAGAAAAGATGAGGCAGATCACAAAGTCATAGAACAATGGGTTGACATTAAAGTCAAAGATAAAATCTGGCTCCAGCCTATTCCAGCCCGTGAATAGAACAATTTCTTTGACCTTTCTTCCTGTCACCTGTTGGGCGCTTCCGCTTTCTGCAGGTTTTTTTAAACCGTGGTCCCACGAGTATTTGGAAAAAAAATAGAAAACGAGTCAGCTACAGGTGCATATGTATCCTTTTACCCCTTGCCTCTTATACCGCCACACAGGGCCGGCTGAAAGAGCAAAGCAAATATTGACCCAACACTGTTCTGTATCATCACGTCAGCTGCACATAACGCAACCGAGTAAACCGACAACCACTCACACACAAATGGCCTGGCACTATTTAACAAAGAAAGTTTGTTATAATTATTTGAGTGCTTCATCCAAGTGCAATTAACAGAATCTTAGCAGAAGACTGTCCCAATGGTTGAACCAATCATGACATCCGACACTGAGGCCTGGAGTGCTCAATAATGGATGGATAATTTGCATTTTGCTCATATCAGCCACCGACTTGCCACAAGTATTCAAACTAGCTTAATCTGTACGGGCACTTAGAGCCTAAAAAAAGCCTTAACAAAAAGCCTTAAGGAGCCTTAACATCTAGCAAGCTAGCGGTACGGTAGTAATAGTAATTTGGCTATGTTGTTAGTAATTGTGGTCATATTGTTGTTATAGCCTTAGCTGTATCTTGCTTATTCGATTTCAAAAAGGGGATAGGCCTGGAATACGATCCAGTAAGCTCAGATCAACTGGAATATTGCTCTTGGTGAAATGCTTTTTAACTTATTTATGAATGATCTTATTAATTATAATCATGGTCATTAACTTGTTGTTATGCATTACTCGCTACATACAACCGACAAGGACATGATTGAATTACATGAAGTTTAAAATGGATCATCTTGGAGACGGGCGCCAGAGAGATGAAGACAAACTAGGTTCAAACTAGCACTTTACCAAAGCTTCCTGGATTTCAATGACATAAAACATAGACTAAGAGTTTCACAATGAAAGTGGATTTTCTGCTGTTAATGCCAAGAAAATTCAGTTGTTGAGCCATTTTCCTCAGCTAGTAGCCTTGAATTAGCCATTGTAGATTGAGAGAGGAATAGTTCTTTGAGTATTGTGCGAACTGTGTGAACAGCAGGGGATAGTGGGTCACAAAGGGTTGCATGTTGTGCAACTGATCTGATTACAGATATCTTGTCTGGCCTCAGAAAGTGTAACACCACGTATTACACCACTACAGGTAACCAGGTATCTGTCATGCAGGCCTAGTAGATTTTAAAGGGGCTAAAAATGACATTAATAGTTACGCGTAACCCAACTCGTGTAATATAACTCACTTGTCCAAATGTTGGCTTAGTTACCGTAATAAATATGTAGTAGGAGGTATGTCTCAACTTTTATCTGTCTGTACAAAAGAATAATCACAGGAATGATATCTCTACATCTCAGCATTACAACAATGCGATTACTCAACAGAACCCGACCATCCACAAAAAAACCTGATCTTGCAAGTTTCCCAGGGGAGGGGACGGCGAGGACATAAGGTTGCTTACGCCGTGGAGGAGGAATACTCTGGAGAGTGGGGCTAAGTAGTGAAATAAACATCATGCAGGCAGGTGTTATCCGGTAATGAGCAAAGCCCCTTGTGACCGGTGCAGTGACTTATTAACATGTCAAGTCTGAACACACCCAGCGCCACAGCGTGTCAACAACCTGTCAGAGAGGTGGTATCCATTTTTTTTTGTGTACTGTACCCTTCTATTTTTGAATGCCACTATAAAAAAAGTGACTCACCGGTGGGGACTTCATTGACTAGCATCCATGTTCAGTTTCATTGTAATCCAACACCCTGAGAAGAAAGTGAGAACCAGGCAGTATCTGTTGAACGTACAAACGGGTAAATGATGCCACGTATCTTCGGTGACAACTGGGGACTCTCACCTTGTATGGAGGACATTGAAACATTAAATATATACATATATAGAATGGACAATCGAATGCCTCACTTACAGCAATCCTTCTACTCAACCTAATTACCTTTTTATTGGTGGAGAGATTTTCTTTGCTTTAGATCAAACCATTTAAATTGGCTGATTGAGCTGATCAGCACTTCAGCGAGAACAGAGTCCATCAACGAATTGAAGAATATTTCCCTAATAATCACTTTTATTCATGGTGCATCTGAATGGTACGAGGAGAGGGTCCCTAGTCACCCATGAGGTGAACTACGCTTAAACATTGAAATGGATATTACAGACCTGTCTAGATGGGAGGCTAGCAAGTTGGACATATTTTATGTCATTCTAAAAAGGTATGCAAGATTAATTTAAAATAATATGAGATTGGAAACACTTGACCTAGATATACATCTTTATCTACGCTGCAATAAACAAGACAATAGAATTCGTTGATACTGTAAATGTAGCCTATTACATTTGTTATTATGCCTAGCTGTACATAGCCCATGTATTTCACTTTTGGGCCAAAAAAAAAATCATCCATAATCACTAACAACTTGAAGTAACCCAAAAGTACTAGGGATGTTTACCCCACCAGTTGAAAGATTAGTTCATCATACCAGACAGAATATTTTTTACATGATGAAGTGACCTAGTAGACCTATGTTAATCAATTCTGAGAATGTTGGCCTATATTGTATAATTCCAGATCACAACACAGAACCATTGTCCAGCATAGGCATTGTTTTCTGCCGACAGTACTTCTACTGTATTATTAGGCCTACACTCAAGACACTGACGATTTGTTGCACCACAGGGAAAATAATCACGGACATGTATTTCCAGGAATGCAGACATTGACACGTCTGTCACACAGTGTGCACTGTATACGCGTTTGGTTCATTCCCACTTGGAAAACATGTACAAGGCCTACTTTAAAACCCCTACAGCACGTATAAACGCTGGCTTGTTCACAGTCCGACGCGTATTGCATTGGCAATGAGGCTTGCAATGCACGCTGAATTAAAACCACAAAGGACATTAACTTTCGCTCATCAGGTCGGTCAGTGCGTGTCACACAAACTCCTCAGAATCTTTACTTCTTAATAGTGATGCCCGTGAATCCAGAGCTGTCCAATTTCGTTGTATTCTGTGCATGCAATGACATTAAAGAATTCTATTCTATTCTATTCACAGAGACCTCCATCTGTACACCTGTGCGTTATTGTTTAGTGCAGAACAGGCTGATTTTAACCATGACCTGTGGCTGTGCTTTTCTATTTGTCGTGGATGTCCTAAAGCAGGGACGTTCGTGTAAATAAAGGTGCGTCTCTTGTTGATTATAATGATAATAACACTAAAACGTACCCCCTCCAGGACACAAAACAACCACCGACCTAGGGAAACTTGTGTCCGGGGCCGTAGCCTTGAACGTTATCCCTCAGACGTGACGTTACTCACCGATGACTCGCTTTCACCAGAGACTCTACTGGCTCACGTTGCATCGTGTGACTTTAGGACTCGCCTCATCAACATGCATTCACATAAGCAAACAGGATTTTCGAAGCAGAGCTGAGAACACACAGACACAGGCCAAGCAACTGTATAACAAATGCAAACTGTGTATGTGTGTTAGGCATGGGCGATTCAGAACGATTCGGTCGGAACGAACGAATCCCGAAGGTGACCGAAGAGAACCGATTCCCAAAACAAGAGAACTGATTCTTCTATTCCTATTTTATTTTATTTTTTGACAATTTTTAAAAAAATATGGTCACATAAATGAAAGACACAAACGAACAGAGCTTCGTCTCCCCTAGACCTAATGCCACACCGAAAGCGGCGGCAGCACGCAAAGTGGCACACAAAGTCAACGCGTTCCAGACTTTGTATGGAGGCGCGCCGCTCCGCCGCGTTCACACCAAAAGCGGCGGAGCCGCGCGCCTCCATACATACACGTCAACGTATAGACGCGAGAACGGAATAGAACGAATATAGAACGAATCAAACGAACGATTTGTTATAGTGACGGGAACTGAGAGAACTGGTTCCCGGAGAAGAACCCATTTTGCCCATATGCCTAGTAGTAGAGTGCCATGTCTGGGGATCCAAGCGGGCAACAACAGGCGCGCACCACGGGGGGGCGCTGCGGACGCCCGCTCGCTCCCTCAGCGGGGGTCCGGCGGCTGTCATTGGTCGCGTCGGGAGGAGGCAGTGCCTCGCAGACGCGCTCATAGCCTACAAGCTGGCGACCGCAAAGCCGCTGAGTCGAGTTCGCCGCACGCGGAGAGAAGGAGGGACAGTGAAAGTGACAGGACGGCTGAATGTAGGGTCTATTTTAAAGAAGGCAGGAGGCGAGGATAAGTTGTATTATTTTTGTTTTTGTGCAAATGAGTGGAACACCAAAGACGGACAAATCTGTCGCCAAGATGCTTTGCCATATTACTCGTCCAGACTCGGTGGTGATGGAAGTGGAAGTTGACGCGAAGGCGAACGGGGAAGATTGCCTGAACAAGGTAAAGCTGTGGAATACACTTATTAATAAGTCACATATTAATAAGTCACATATTAATAAGTCAACACACAGCTGGACTGCATGCTGTTTGGTTGGAGGCGTTTGCAGCCGAATACACAAGACTGCACGGCTCTCCTTTGTTGGTGGCAGCGAAACCGATTTGTGTCATTTTTTTTAATGCAAACTTTATTTGCCTAAGCTTCTAACAGCAAAACCCTTGCTGTTGGAAACAACGAACACAGCGGATCGTTAAACGGTTTAATCTGCACATGTGCTTTTATTCTAGGCTTTGTTTTTTATATAACGCGTGCACAGCCGCGAGCCACCACTTTTTAGTGTATAGCCTGTAGCGAAACTCCAGAATAAACGGAAGAGTTTGTCATTGTGTTGAACAAACATCAGTGAAGTGATAAATATATAATGTAGTATTAAATTGTAAAACTGTCAAAAGATTGCGCTTCAACGTGTTATTATGTGGTGAAGCTCATGAAGCGGCAGAGCGGGTCGGGGTTACTGCAGTTCATTCTCGCTTCTTCTTCACTTTGTCTCCGGGTGGGTTTGTCTCTTTGCTGTCTGACTATAACTCGCTTATATATGTATATTATATTACGTGTGCAACGATAAGCTATGCTCTTTTCTTATGGGCCGATGTCATGCAAGCAGAGTTTCATGTTAATGTTACTTTATAGGCTACATTGCACCAACTTGTTTAAGACCCTTGTTTTTAAATGTATATTTAAGTCGATTTTAATGACGTTAATGACCATTGTGAGGAATCAATTGAATACATTGTGTTTACTTCTTTGTCCCATAGAGGATAACTGGTTGCATAACCGAATTAA
>OMLJ01024810.1:1256-19971 GCA_900302595.1 Gadiculus argenteus | reverse complement strand
CAATCGCCACGGCTGACCCGGCCGCCAACGCCGCCGCGCCCGCCAACAGCAAAGCGTGCAAGGAGCCGTCCAAGCCCTCGCCGAGCAAAGACAGGAGGGAGGCCAACATGTGAGAGGAAGGAGGGAGGGTGGTGGTAGGATCAGGTCACACGTTCTTTTACCACGTCAGTGGCTTTGAGCCGCTGTACGTGTCTCGCTGCTGTTGTCAGCGGCCTCACACAGACCGCTGGTGGGGCCCCGAATGCATTCAATGCCTCCTTGGAACCATATGAGTAAAAGATTAGGCCGATATTGCAAAGCCAAAAGGAAAATACCTTTTTGGCTCTCAACATTTTGAGTATCTCTTATGGAAAACAAACCTCCCTCTGTCTTCTTGTCTGTCCTTCTCTCTCAGTGCAGAAAGGTAGGGCATAGAATGATGATATGAGAAGGTAAGCTGGCAAGGGAGATCCTAATGTGTTACTCTGTCAACAGGGCTTGAAGAATTTAAACACGCAGACAATGTATTTTCTTTACCCCTTTCTCCATTTTCCACATACGAGACACTTGAAACTTGATCATTATGCCATAACTGGACAAGTTTCCCATGACAACCACTAAGGGCCAAAAAAGCTCTGTGATAAATGATGACTTTACTGTTGATCTGTGTATTATATATTTAAATAGTGCTCTGGGTGTGATGGAAGAATTTTTTTTGTTTGTTTTTTCAACTGCATTGATTTTAATTAACTGGCTTTTTTATTAATATATAAATGTATCTATAAATATATGGTAGTTATTGTATTTGATTGGTTGTTGGAACTGCAAATGAAAATAAAATACCTGACCATAGGACAAAAAGACATGTCCATTACATGACAAAAGTGCACGCCTCACTGCTACATGTATGTAAAAAAACGTTCAATATTTGAGTCAGGTGAAACTGCTTGGGCATCTGTTTTTTTGTTTTTTTGTTTTTTTTAAACATCACCTTCCGTTAATATATATTTTGGGTTATTCCTTCAATGCAATCATGAGACAAATTAACTTTCCACTGTTACATCAGTCTTAACAAAAAACAGCTCGCATTGAAATGTGGATTCAACGGAATGCTGTCGCATGTCTTTTAATGACAAAATGTACGAACGTATATAAACGGATTAGTCGAAGCATTAATGCTGATTTTTGGTTTTCTCTTTCATAGATTCAGTTGCAAGTTTGATTGTGAAAGTCAATCATTCATAGTAACTATGACTATTGCGAAAGTACTGTGGTATTCTATTGTATCTGTGATATGTAAAGCTAAGGCAAAGCCTACTTTATGTATATAATGTAACATTTTGCAAACATACTGTATTTTTCAGCTCTTGTCTTATATTATTTGTATTATTACTGATCTTCATGAAGTTTGCTAGTGGGATTCCCCTGGCATTAGACATTGGCTTATCAAAGCAATCACTTTTGCGGTAATCACAATTACTATTCGTTAATCTCTTGTGATTGAAACCGGTTAATATTAGAAGGAAATCATGCGCTTCTCATAAAAGTATTTTCATATGATCCCAGGCTTTTGAAGCTTATTGTTGCAGACAGATTAATACTGTGAAGAATAAAGTGACAACCCATATGAATCATTGTGTTTATTTGTTCTTAATAAACTCACTGATAGGCTGGTCAAATTACCAGTGATGTTCACGTATTTGAACACACAAAAGGGTACACTTAGTTTATTCCAATCTTCCGATTCCCTCTTTTATCTATTCCCTATGCCTCCTCCTCATACCTGCTCGTATGGTCATCGTCCCCCCCGGGTAGATAACAACTATAGACAAAAACAGAATCAAGTGCAGATGAGTGGTGAAGGGCAGGGGCATCAGCGCAGACACACCACGTGACCGTGAGACGCTGCCCCTACTCCGGCTCAGTTCCGTTATATTCCATTATGTTAAAGATGGTCACTCTTGTCTAGGGGCTGGGCTGGGTTCCTTTTTTGTTATCCCAAGAAAGTAAGATTATGGCTAGACAAAGGCATTAAGCACATCTTCAGTGATATGATCTAATTGCTTTAACATGGCGATAAGGGAGCTCAAGGTCTGTCTTTTGGGGGTAAGTTTTCATGTTTGAAGATAAGTTTGAAACCTCTTTTTCTGTGCGCCTACCGCTTCTCGATAGTAGCATAACGTTGAAACATCAATCGACGTATTACTGTCGATTGATTTGGTTCATTTTTCGACTCGGTCAGAATTATGTTTTTTCTTTCATTTCCGGATTTTATAACATTTAGGAAAACATAATCTGATCTCTGATGATGGTTCGCCCAAGAAGGCTATATCGGGTCTATCGGTCATTTGAAAAGCCTAATATTTCCATCTTAAACATTGATCTGGACTAGCTTTACTTATATTTTGATTCAACTGGACTCGTCTCTTGACGATTGTCTTTCTTCGTTGCATTTTTGTAAGAAGTTTTGTTTTTTCACCATGACGTCATCATCCGGCTAGTTGCAACAAGAAGAGTTTTTGGTTCTTGCTGTGTTTGCAAAATCGTGGTTCTTGTGTGTGCTATGTGGCAAAGAGCCTAACGTCACCCTCAATGGTGCTACAAATACGACGATGCAGGGCGAAATGACGAACTCCACCAAAACTATTTTCTGTGCCCCATATTTCCATTAACCAGTCGTATGACAAAAGTGTTATGACCAATGAATCACGTTTTCACTCTTTGAAACAACCGTTTCGTTGTTTTTTTAGGACACAGGAGTTGGAAAGTCAAGTATTGTATGTCGTTTCGTGCAAGACCATTTTGACCACAACATAAGTCCAACGATCGGGTAAGACCAAAGAACATTAATAACATCATTAGGCCTACTCATTTTTCCCCCGGGGATTAGTCATGGGTAGGCTATCAATCAATTTAAGGAGCAGATATGCCTCATATTATCAAATTATGGACCATAGGCCATCATAACTCATCATTGTTAAACGTTAGTAGTGACCATGCGTTCTCTTTCGCACTATAAACGTTCAATTTATTTTGGTAGGTAAATGCAAATAAGACATATTGATACAAATAACTTACAAGTTCAGGAGAGGTATAACAATACCTGACTGAATACCCCAGACTTGAGGTTAATATTGTTTTTGTTTTAAATAAATTGGATATATTATGAGACTGAAAAATATACATTTTACAACAAAGAATAAACATGCTTGACATGCTCAATGGGCTAATGCATATTGGAGTTGCTAAAGAAAATATTCACATGCAAAAATATGTGTTAGAATCACTTAAAAACCTAAAACATATAGCAAACAGCCGGAAACATACAGGCATGCATCTTATTTACATAAATGACTTGGAACTAGAGACCATAGACCATAAATGAGAGAACAAAGATTGATATTTATTATTTTATTTACATGCTTATGCCACAAAAATATAATTTACATTTTCTTTATTGTCTGCAAGGTACTGATTGTAGGGCCTTATATTAGTAGGGGATATTATCTGATGCTAATTATTTTAGTTTAGTATAGGCATAATATCTGAGTGAGAGAGAGAATGTTATTGTGTTATGTTCTACTATTATATGTTCTATTGTTTCCCCAAAAAACGGGAAACAACAGTAGTCAATACTCCAAATCTGGTTTAACATTACATAAAAGCTTGTTTACAATTCATCACAGAATGCAGGATGGAGAAACTAGAATAATATATATATTTTTAAGGCATCACTTTCATTCCTGTATTGTACCTCAGAATCACTGCTCTGTGGGACTTTTGCAAGACATTGTGTTGAAAATTACAGATAATTATCTTTATGTTCCACAGTGCGTCGTTTCTCACCAAGACAGTGCCTTTTGGGCATGAACTCCACAAATACCTTATCTGGGACACTGCCGGACAGGAAAGGGTGTGTTCCTTCACAACAAAAACAACCCAACCACTCATTTGTAAACATGAGCTCACAAAAATTTCCGATTATTTACCCATCTGTACATTGTGAGCCATACTTATATACTATATAATACTGTAATAATACAGTATTATATAATACCATACTGTAATATACTTATATATATTACAGAACATTCAGTGAGATAATTTTCACTGTCCTTGTATAAATTGTCTTTAGATTGTGTATTCATGATTAGACAGGATGCTGTTTAAAGTATATATTCATCTTTGTATTTTACTTTGTATTTTAAAATACGTCTCGTAAAAATATACAGCCGTACTGAACTACCTGTGTAATAAATTATTTATTATACGACAAATAAATCAAGGTAAGAATGAGTTTTCCACCATTCATTCTACCACGTCGTTTCACAGCGCACTGACGCAGCTGTGTAATCAGTTGTTGTAGTTATCGCCCTATATTACACGATGTGCGAGATATCGAGTGCAAATATGGGTTTTTAGAGTGCAAATATAGGGCGATATTACACGGGTCAACAACTGATTGCACAGCTGCGTCGGTGCGTGGTCAAACAACAGTTAAACGCGGCAGAATAAATGGTGGAAAACTCAGTACGAAAACTCAGAGGTTCAGTACGGCTGGATATTTTTGGAGTCTGACGTACAAAATACAAAGACGAGTATATACTGAACAAACCTGTGTAATAACCTATATATTTGCACTCTAAAAACCCATATTTGCACTCGATATCTTGCACATCGTTTAATAAGATTAGTTATCTAGGGGCTAGGTTAGTTAAGGTCATTTTGATAATTCATTGTTGAAATTCAGGAGAATAATACATGTTCTAAGGTGTACACACAGGCCTGCTGGAAAGAAGTGCTATTAGGCTATTCCCTTTTTTAATTTGCTATATTGCTTGATAGCTTTCTGTTAAATAATATCATGTTTCCTTTTTTAGTTCCACTCGCTAGCACCTATGTACTACCGAGGATCGGCTGCTGCGGTTGTTGTCTATGACATTACTAAACTGGTAAGAGCAACGTAACTTATCTCAAAACTACACAGAAGTGGACAACCTGAACAGGGTTTTCAGAGATAAATAAACTAGTATAGAGACGTAATGATCCTTATCACAAAATTCCAAGGAAGGTGTACCCCCTACCAAATTTTCAGTTGGCTACAATCCACCCATAATAAACAACAAAAAGTGAATAAAGGGCTGATTATGGTTCAACGTTCACGCAACGCAAGGACCACGCAGACGTTTCGATTGAGCGGACCAATCACAGCCCTTGCGGCTGCGTTGCCTCAAGGGAAGGTTAACATTTTTGGAAGGCGCGTTGGACGCGCAAGGAGGGTCCGCACAGACATAAGGGGTCCGTAACCCCCTTGCGTTGCGTGAACGTGGGACCGTAATCAGCCCTTAAGTGTTATTATAATAATTCTAATGTTGTTGCGTAACATGGACACAATCAATCAGTGTTGAGTTTAGTCTACGTCATAATATCTCAGATCTTAAGAAATGATAACATATTACATTCCTAATTCACCTTCACCATGCTCAAATCCTCTCATCTTATGCTCTACCCTCATTTCCTAATTTCCTCCACTTCCAAGGACTCCTTCCAGACCCTGAAGAAGTGGGTGAAGGAGCTTAAAGAGCATGGTCCGGAGGACATTGTTGTCGCTATAGCTGGGAACAAAAACGACCTTGGAGACATCAGGTGGGATTGCTTCTCTTCTTCTCATGGCTTTATACTGGGTTCCACCACCACATGTTGTTGAGGTGTGTTGTTCTTGGGTCTATTTTGGACTTAGAATAAGCATTTCTGCTTTACTCTGCAGTTTTAAGTCTTTTTCTGTAACACTACTTTTTAGTTACATTCTGTACTATGCAGCACAAGTGCCGTTGTCATTGAATGCCTTAACATCTAAGCTGGCCATCTGCCTTCATCTTTATCTAATTCGATTTGATGGCCCTCAGGGTCAGAATTATCAATGTTTTGTTTTTCTCCAGTAAACACAGACACACATAGGTCAAATCCCACACAGACATATTGTGAGTAGTTTCCTGGTTATCTAGTGTCACATCACTTCTTCTCCTCAAATGGACTGGAGCTTCTACCCCTCCAGATCTCAATGGTTTTCTATTGTATTTTCATAATCTATAAACTAGTCTATAAACTATATTTTTCTCGCCCCTCATGATTCCTGTTCAACTGAGTTTTGATTAGGTCTTATGGTTTTTAATCAAAACACCACTTAATCAACACAATTATTTGTGATTGCAGCTTTAACCGTCATGTATTTATCAAAAACAGTAGTGAGACCTATTGCAACAGCTTCCTAGCCAAGTCAAGCCAAGCACTAGCAGAGCTAAATTAATCTCTGTTCAGAACATGAGTTGGGCAGGAATGGGGACAAACAATGAGAATGGTCAGTCACTCTCACATCAAGGGTTCAACCCTGGCCTGTTCATCAGTAGGGAAGTTTTGCAAGACAGAAATGTATTTACTCTTTCTGTTTCCTCTTTCCGTGTGTTGTGTTTTGTTGTGTGTGTCTCTCTGTCTCTCTCTCTCTCTCTGTCACACTCTCTCATTCTCTCGCTGCTGTACAGGGAAGTGCCGATGAAGGAAGCAAAGGAGTTTGCAGAGTCAATTGCGGCAATTTTCATTGAGACTAGTGCTAGAAACGCTGTCAACGTTGAGGAACTCTTCCAGAAGATCAGTAGGTTTCCTGCATTCTATTCTATGCTGTACTAATTCTGCATTCCTCTGCGTTAACATTTTCGCATTTTCGCATTTACTTCCAAACTCAATTGTGCACTTAACGTCTACTCTGCAACGTCACGCCTGTTGTATGACACACATCACCTAATCAAGGTCCTTTTCCATTTCAGGCAAGCAGATTCCACCCCTTCAAAACCCAGATGTGGAGAGCAACGAGTCTTTCAAGCTCACCCAGCAACCCCCACCGTCCACTAGGAGGTGCTGCTAGTCCTAACCTCTCCAGCCCTCAACCTTTCACTTTCATCCACGAACCACAGCTCTACATCCCCCACGCTCCATCCACTATGCATGCAGGCAGCAACACACACATTCCTCGCTTCCAGGAAAAGGGAGCAGTGGACACCAACTGTCTCTTATAGTGGCGGCTTTGCAGAGAACAAAGGTATCACTCTGATTGCTGGGTATTTTATTGTGTGTGTGTGTGTGTGTGTGTGTGTGTGTGTGTGTGTGTGTGTGTGTGTGTGTGTGTGTGTGTGTGTGTGTGTGCGTGCGCGTGCGTGCGTGCGTGCGGGTGCGCGCGCGTTTCTGTGTGTGTGACAAGAGTATTGATTCACATTTAGTTGAGTCAATGGTAGGCGGTTTGTCTCCCTCAGGTGGTTTCATATATAAACTACAACATGCTGTTTTTAGATGACCACACTGCTGTATTTTTGACTTGCTATAAGCATTTAACATTCCAGTAGATTGCATGCATAGCTGTACGATTGGTGTAAATGTACTGGTTTATCTGGTTAATTGTGGTTGCTGTAGTATTGAACATATCTCATTTAGTCTAATTGTTATTACACAACATAACTTTAAACGCTAAGTAAGGTACTTTCCACAGAGGATAACATTTTAAATGGTGGGAATGTCCATTCTATAAATCTTTCTTTGAGTGTCCTTGCACTGTGTCACTCAATCATTTGGTGATTTGTTGGATTTATTGGAACTATTAATGCATCTTACTATTGACATTTAGCAGTATATGGCTAACATACAGACCCCTAACCAGTGGTAGCTTTGCATTCCAATTTGTCATGTGGTCATCACATAAATCCAGCTCAAAATGTTTTTGTTTTTATGCAGTGAATGGCCTCTGATGGAACTGTACCCTGCTATGGTCACAACAGGGGCATTGCGGTTAATGCACAAAAGTGACTTATTCTTATGTATAGTGCCAATGCATGAAACTTCATTATCAGTGCCTTATTATTGGACCACTTTGTAACAGCACTTTTTCCAACAGATAAAATATTTTAGAAATAGTGTTGGGTTATCTATCTTTTTTTGAATTAATGTTTACAAATATACTAAAATGCTTACCCTCCCTATTTTCAATGGCGACTCCAATCTGTGGTTTTAGACCTTATTGTATCATGATACCCTTAATATTACAGAAAGATCTAATGCTACTCTCTAACTTCCTGTCATTTCAAATAGATTCTAATTGCCAGAGTTTTAAAGTGTATGCCACACAAGTGCCCTTTTAATAAGATATGTTGTTTACTGAGGATAGCAGCACATAATACTAATGGCTGCATGTATTTTAGTCTGTACAGAGTAAAATACCATTCCGCCTTGAAAGTGCAATTTAAGCCATTCAAGTATGTCACCATGTTATTCTGTATTCTCAGAAGATCAGATTGACAAATGTACTTTAATCTGTGTAATAAAATGTAAATAATATTTCCGGCTGTGGCTATCCTCTTACAGTTCCGGCTATCAGTTTTTACACATCGAATGTCATCACGGAATTTCACAGTAGACAGCACACAGAAAATAACACCCTTTGCCTTATTTTCTAATCTTCATGCAGAATAGTCTTAGAGATACAGTCTAGTGTTGAACGTTTTGGCTACCCTTTATATCACAGACCCATACAGCTGTAAGAATAGTATTCCTATTTAATCTGAACTACTACTATTATAGACCCTGGATCTTGTTTTATTCACAACACACGACAACTCATTACAGCAGTTGGCGGCGTCGTCAACACGACGAACGCGCAACTACGTCGCGCACGCGCGCGCTCAAGTATTTGGACCCACATGCTCGTCCGCAGAGCTCAGTCAGCATTTGACTCAGTAGTGGCAGCAAGGGATCCAGGATCTCCACTTGTCAGTGGCTCCCCGATATCGCATTTAAGTGCATCCCCAAGCTAAAATGTCAAAGTTGGAGCAAGTTCTCATTCTTGACCCCCCTGCCGACCTGAAATTTAAAGGTATGTACGTGTGTTTGTCGGGTCTAATAGCATGTCTTTGGTAGTCCGAGTGGAGCATTACCATGGTGTAATGATTTAACACTCCCTTCGCTGAGTTTCCTAGCTTTCCTGGCTAACCTTAGCTAGCGTTCAGCGCCATTTTAAGCTAGCAGAGGAGGAAGCGGGCCCGTGTGGATCCTCGAGCTGTAGTGACGTGGACACCTGGACACACAAAGCTCCTCTTGCAGGCCTGTCATTCACATCCAGAGGGATGATGAGCGCCGATGTGTTGTGACGCCCATGAGTTTAAAACAAGAGACGTTGGCAGATACATTTTCTATTCCTTTATTAAAGCTCGTACTGGGGCACGAATACCAACTCAGCCCAGTCTTGGTAGCACAGCCTGTTAGCACGATCAATTTGTTATCTCAATGGGATTGAGCCGTTTCTCCTAGAAAAGCAGTGTCTTATTAATGAGTCATTAGTTTGATTGTCATGATACGAGTGAGGAGGAACTTAAAGCTATTGAAATTAACCCTCGGAACATGGATTGTTGCACTGCTTACTGAAGTGTTGGCCGGAGTTGGACTGCAAACTTAGCTTTCCCCGTGATCATTATTTTATTTAACCTGGACATTTCCGAGGGGCTACCTTGTATAACAAATGACTTCACGTGACGTTTTCAGAGCCAGCAACATCAAATCGTTATGAATTGACGATTTGAATATTTCTTCCCATTAATATGGTTATTTTACCTATGATGTGTCAGCTACTGTTTAGCTAGCTAGCTAACGTCGACTAGCTGTCTCTCTTTAACCAAGATCTAAGTTAATATTTACACTGTTTAGACTTTTTTTTTGGTCCATTTACTTGTAGTCCAGTCACAGAGAATGTGTCGATGTGTCGTGACTACCAAGTCCAGTTATTTCTCCTCTGATACTGCCTTACTCCACTTGTTACGTGTCCATTGCCACTTGCCAGTCATGAATAAGTAGTTGACTAGCCGTTAAGCTAGCCCCATCCAATGGACATAGTGAACAAATGGACATTTGTCAGTGCAATTTGAACAACAGTATTGTATAGTGCCATTTATGTGGCTATGTCATATTTAAGGTTGGAATCTGGAACCATAAACAAAGTAATTGAGTGACAAATGACCCTGCGTTATTTCCTCTCCACATCATTTCCGATTTCTGTCACTGAATTCCCTTGAATTGAGGTTGCCAAATTGACACACATTGTTATCTATACAACCTCCTGTAAAGCGTTTTTCTATCAGTAATGAATCAGTTCACTTGATTGTATGTAGTTTGATGAAGGTGAAGTGAAGGAAAAATAAAATGTGTAGTCTAATAAATGGAGTAAGTGTCCGTCAGAAGAACTTGCCTTCATATAACATTTTGTCACTTGTGTAATATAATTGCTAAAACAAACATGGTTTGTCATTAAATCTTGAACCTCCTTAATTTTTATTAGACAGAAATGTTCAATGTTATGTTTCTCACATGGTTGACATTTCCTTCCATAGCATTCAATCTTTACCTGCAATTTGGAGAAGTCCAGGCAAATTGAACACAAGGTTTCTTCTGCAAAATCATCAATTGGCTGGTTGGGTCACCGCTTGCAATAATTGACTGCCACTATATGGATTTAGAGTAGTGTTTGTAGAAAAGTTTTTCTAAAATAAAATAGTTGCTACCCCATTCGTACTATGGCACAAGCAGCTTGTGCTAAGAATCTGAAGCTAATTCAAATGATGTTTTATTTTGACGTTTTATTCTAATACAAGGATTCAATAACTTCTGACAGGTTGTACTGAGGCAAGACGATATGGGCAAGAGGATGGATGCCCACAGCTCATCTTGGGTTCCAGAGATGGAGCTAAATTTGTCTGTATATCTTGGAGCTGCCCTGCTTTAGTGGTTCTGCTGGGATTCCTCCAGCAAGCTAGAGGGGGCAGCCTTCCTTTCCCTGCTTGTTATTTTTAGTGTCCCACTGGCCTGGGGGACCTTAACTCGGCAGAGATGAGAGGGACATGGTAGTGCTGCTTGAGTAAAGGTTGCACCTTGCAGTGAATACACATGTGCACACCAGGTGGGCGTCTGCACAGTGTTCAAAAGCTTTTTTCAAACTTCATAAGAGTCCTTTTGGTAGGCCTATACAGTGAATATTACAATCTTCAATAGTAAAGCCATAGCTTGCTTTTGAGGGATCAATTGTTGATGACAGACTGGAGACCTGCTTAATTGTATTTGCGAAGCACATGAAATCAATGAGCTAATTTTCCATGTCTATTACGTCTTAATTAATTGGCAGGGTTTACTTTTCAATTGCTGTAATCACTCGTTTTCAGCCTGGTTTGTGTATGAATACCTTTTTGTTGCGCACCTATGTTATGGCAAGCAGAACTCTGAGTCTTTTCCACTCCTTAAACTACATGTTGCCCTTCACTGGGTGGGTCGTTTCTGAGCTGGTCATGCATTGCGTCTTATCTCTGAGCATAGGGTGTGGAGAATGGCCCTTGTTCGTGCTCCTGCGCAAGCGAACAAACAAATGTTGAGCAAAATTAGGATAAAATATGGATGGGCTACGACATGCATATTATTTTTTGGTGATTCATTATTAGGTGTTACTCCCACACACATGGGAGAAAATTACAAAAGGTTGGTTAGGTGAACACTTTTATTTATGAAATGTTTTCCCCATGCTATTGTTTCTTAACGGTAGATTGTACGTAGAGCAAAGGGGGCATGCTGATTCCATCCAGTGTGTATGAACTATTTTAGCCACCACTACCATGTTGGCTTATTGAGTTAGAGGCGATGATCAGAAATCAAGTTTCCCATGTCCAACATTTTTGTATAATAAGATATGGTCTAATATGAATCATTTTTAAAATTGAATTTTATATCAACTGAGCGTAATGTTATATATATTTAGAAAATCCTATCCTGGGTCTATCCAGCAAAACTGAAAAAAAGTTACTACTACTACTTACTGATGACGTGGTTTCGTGGCTCAATGAGCTAGCGTGCCTACTACATAATACACCTAAAACCATTGCAGATCAGTCTTTACTTCCCTAACAGCCTGGTCTCACGCGATATCGTGCTCATGTGCACAAACGTTATTAGTCTATTGAATCGTGTCCAAGAGCACGATTGTCAGACTTTTTTGTGCTACACAGAACAAAATGTAAATGAATGAGTGTTTCTCAGCGTATTTCGTGCTGCACAGAACGATGTAAACCGATGCATTTTGAATGGGAGTGTTTCTCAGACGTAACTAACCCTAAACCCTAACCGTACCCCTAACCCTAACCGCAATCGTAACCCTATTCAAAATGCATTGGTTTACATTTTGTTCTGTGTAACACGAAAAAAGTCGGAAAATCGTGCTCTAGGACATGATTCATAGATGAATAACCTTTGTGTGCATGAGCATGATATGGCGTGATATTGAGTTGTCCCTAATGGCTTTGCATTAGTCCGAATATCAATCTATAAAGCAAGTTGCTTCTGTGTGCCTGTGACGGGCATATCTCGCAGACGGTTGGTCAGACTGACCTAAGATTTCGTATGTGGCTTGGGCATGGCACGAAGTTGTGCATCCTCGATTTTCAAGATTTTAGATCTTCATTTTTCAAAAGATTATCATTGACGTAGGCCGTCGTGGCAGTGTGTTGTCTGAGTGGACCACTTTTACGGGGGTAAAAGTGGTCATCATTGTGATTGGCTACACCTGTTGATAGGTCGTGGAAACTGGGGGCTCCGCCCTCCACCTTTCGTTGGGCTTAACCCAATCAATGGCATGGTCTTGTGATCGCCAACGGGGCGGTGCGGGTGTGGTGTTGAGCGTCACGCGATCGTATATAAAGGCCTGTATTTAAAGCTACAAAAATAATACAAATTCAAAACGAAACTCTAGGGCCGGCTACGGACACTGCACTAGTAAACACTGAATACAGGAAAATTGTATTTTATATAGTCACTTGTAACCACAATATATACTTGTTTACAATCTTACAGAATGTTCCTGAATATTTAGTGCATCCCTACCCTGTCCCAGTGTTTGTCCTTCATCACGGGGCATGTATCCTTGGCTAGCTTGCAGCTTATTTTGAAGCTCCTGGGCTAATTGTTGTGATTGAGTTTCGGGGCTTATGATTCAATGTTTTGGACAGGCCATGGTCCATCAAAGCAGGCTCATCAAAGCTGGGCTGTGTTGTCACTAGTTCAGGTCAGGGCCTAATGTGAAGCAGACCCTGTCACAAGATGGAGAAGGCTTACGCCACTTTTCCACCGGCGGTTTGGTGCGGGTAGTGAGGGAGCGGTATTGCTCAGGTCGGTTACAGGTCGCGTTTCCACCGCCGACAGTACCCTTATGGTGGGCGGGGTTTAAACCGGACGGTGATAGCCGGGGCAGCTACGTAAGCATCGTGATCTCATAGCAGCATCCCACAGTGTAGCCTGCTAATAAATCCAATGAAAAAGAATGCGCAATAAACAAAGAGCAACAACGTAGGACATCCAAGAAGGACGGCAAACTTTTGTGACATTTTCTTCAATAAACAATTTGCCGTTGTCCAGAAATACCTCACGGTTACCGCGTTTGTTATTATCACCCTGTCGCACGGAAGTGCAGATTCTGTCGACCAATCAACGAACACGTGTGTAGGTCCAACTTTCCGGCAGCGGCGGGCACCCTTTCAGGGTCTGAGTACTGGCGCATTTCCATCGGAGGGTGCGGAAATGCACCGGCACTACCGGCAAGTTTGAGCGACACACACCGTCCGTTGATGGGTCGACAGAATCTGCACTTCCGTGCGACAGGGGGATAAAAACAAACACAGTACCCATGAGGTATTTCTGGACAACGGCGAAAGCTTCGTTTATTGATGAAAATGTTGTGCAAAAGTTTGCCGTTCTTCTTGGACGTCCTACAGTTGCTCTTTGTTCTTTGTGTGTGTTCTTTTTAATTGGATACATTAGCAGGCTACACTGTGGGGGGCTGCTATGAGATCACGATGCTTACGTAGCTATCGCCGTCCGGCTTAAACCCCGACCATCATAAGGGTACTGTTGGCGGTGGAAACGCGACACATAACCAACCTGAGCAATACCGCTCGCTCCCTACCGACCCGCACCCGCCGGTGGAAAAGGGGCATACTGAGGAGTACTGCGAGACGAGTACGGCTCGGTGCGGCTCAGTCCGGGTCACACCCACTTTTTGGCAGTGGAAAGACCTGTACCACACCTTTTGCGGACTGAACCGACCCGCACTCTCCGGTGGAAATGCACCATTAAAGTCTTACAATATTTGTGCTGGTCAAGGCAGCCCTTCATTTCCAAAGTGGGCATTGGGCATCTTTATGACTCTTGGGGAAGAGAATTAGAAATAAAACCTTGATTTGGGCTTGCTGCTTGTATAACTTGGCTGGAGGATACATCTCAACACTGGTTAGGGTGTCAAGTTTTTATGTAATTCGATTCTGCCAAATTGTTCTGCAGGTTTTTTTACGTTCAAATATAAACATTCTGAAGTTATTTTACAGGAAGACAGAACATTCAATTCCTTTGTTTTGACGTTTAACTGCAAAAAGAAAAGCCTACCGTCTTCGTTCCATAATGGGACCCTTTCTGAAGCTAAAACATGTTTTTAAGGAAGTGTTTAATAGTAGGAGCCTGGTATATCATGTATCCCACATTTGGTTTGTGTTGGGAGTTTTCTGCCCTCGATGTAATAAATATTCCTGGAAGGAAGGTTATGTACATCCACACGGACATTACTGTTGGAATATCTTATAGATTTATGTTAAGGAAGATGTTACTATTTGAATATAAGTGGTATCTATGGTAGGCAATGAAACCATGATTATTATTATTTTTTACCAAGTTATTTCCATCAATAAATCCATTGTGTAGATATTTAAGTTATTTGTTGCTGAGAAGTAAGGGTCACTGTTGGGGGTGAACGATTTGGGGAAATAATCAAATTGCGTTTTTATTTTTATTTTTCCCCTGACCAATATTGTGATTGCGATTTAGTATGCCTTTTTTTGTTTTGTATCGTTCACTAAACAAGAAATTAATCATTCTGTATGACCGACACAACATTGGAAGCAGGCAACAGATAAACTGCTCTTTCCTTTATGCCAGGCCTGTGTTAAGATGAATTGATGCATGAATTGATATTATAACATCTTTATTTAACTATTGAATTGTAAAAGAAAAGTGAATATGAATCCTACTGATCTCCAGACAGTAACAGTTAAAAAAACAACAACACAATAGTTTTTTTTTATTTATTGTATTGTATTTATTTATTTTTAGCCTTTGTGATTTGCATATCGCGTACTATTACATTGCGAGGTCGGTTTGAATTAGATTAATCGTTCCGCCTTAGGCACCGTTAACCTATACTATTGGTATCCAGTGGTTAGTATAGGCGCTTGGTATCATCTGTATTCATCATCGTTTTGTTTTTTTTATGTGAAGGGAGCTCTGAACTGTGTTTTGAAATGGGTTCCACTTTCTGTAGCATTTGCACACTTTACATTTCGTCTGTGATCCTTCTTCTGGCAGGTCCCTTCACAGATGTCGTGACCACAAATCTCAAATTGAAAAACCCCTCAGACAGAAGAGTATGTTTCAAAGTGAAGACGACTGCTCCACGCCGGTACTGTGTACGGCCAAACAGCGGCGTTATCGAACCCGGAGCCACTGTCACCATCTCTGGTACGTAGTTGCATCTCATCCCTACACCCATGCAGCTTGGACATCTGTTGGCTGTGGCTGAATGGTGCAAAAGAAAAACATTTCTGGTGGTTTCCCCTGTGTGTTACTTCTTCAGGCCTAGATTTACTTAACTGTTAATGGCTTTGAATGTCCTGGCATTGCCTTTTTAAAATCTATTATTTGATAACATAATAACCAAGCCATATGAAGGGTATACCCCTTTCAATTATTGCATATTTGTATGCTGGAAATTAGTTTTGGGGGATGACTGCCGGGCAGGTGCTGTTAGAGCGTGGGAAACAGTTCATCTGATTTTTAAGTGTCTATTATGCAGCAATGCAACCATGCTGATAATCAATCACTAGTCTACCTTAAAACCTCATTACGTCACTGGCTAGTGCCAAGATCCTTAAGCTCAACCTCTGTTTGTAACGCTACCCATTTTATAAACTTCAGACAAAGGCAAATATTCTATTACGCTAGTTTGAAGCAAACGCGTACCCTCATTCACTTTTCATCAAGTGTCTGCCAACACACGATGTACACACACCCGTATATTCAATGTCGATGCAGCACTGGATGCATGTTAGTCTTTCCAGAGGGTTTGTAGAGAACCATAGAGTATACAGTTAAAAGGGATCAGATCACTCTTTGGATCAGTGAACAAAAGAGTGATCAGGTTATGGGTCCCATCCTATTGGGTTTGGTGAGTAAAAAGAACCACAGCCTGCCTCATCAAGAATGAACAGTCGTAGAGTCTGTGTGTAGATCACATGATGTATTTAGATGAGTAATGCACTAACACTGTGATCCAGAAATGCAAAAGCAAGATCAGAATGGCTGAGAAGGAAACGTCAATTTAGGCCATTTAGAGGTCTAGAGATGCTAATTTAAAGTGAATTGGTCTTCAATCAACGTATTTATTGTAATTGATAAATAATGATCGCTGTCCTTTTTAACAGTCTAGAAAAGGGAAACCAGCCTTTTTCTACAGAAACAAAAAATTATAATATAGTACGACGCCACTCTTGTGTAACCGGTCTGTGAGAACCAGTCCGTAGTACAAAAAGGGTTGGGAAGTCCTTGGTTGTCTGGATGCCCAGCATGTAGACTCTCCCCTGCAGGTTGAGCATTTTTTATTTGATTTACAGCAAATGGAATACGTCAATACTCCAAAGAAAATGTTTAAGTACTTACAGTAAATATATAGGCTGGGATTTGTATAAGAAGAAAACAAAGGTGTTTTTAATAGGGTACTTGTTCATGCCATGTCTCACATGTTTCAAACATAACAATGTCTCTCCATCTTCGTCATCATTACGACCAAAGCAATAACTAACATTCCTATGCTCCTAAAATGGTGGTGTTCATTGAGATTGGATGTCGCGATCTACACACCCTATAGCATAGCATTGTTCTCCTTTTGCATGTTAAGTTAAATGTTTATGGTTAATACTTTCTAGGTGTTGGGTCATGAATGCTGAAACAACACAGCATGTTTGTAGCAAGGTAGAATAAAAAGCACCGCAAATGAGTTTGTGTGTACGTTTAACGTTGATTTATTTCTACTCTGACTCCTTTGATTAGTCATGTGATTTTTACGAGTTTCCTGTATGAACTTGGCTGTTTTAAATAGATGTGTCTTTGTGTTTGATTCACAGTTATGCTACAGCCCTTTGATTACGACCCAAATGAGAAGAGTAAACATAAATTCATGGTGCAAACAATCTTTGCTCCAGCAAATGTGACTGACATGGATGCTTTGGTAAGTGGCTTTTCTTTTCTATTGCTTTAAATCATTTTCCAAACAAATGTCAATTTTTAGTTTACTTTTAAATGAGTTTCTAAATGAGGTTACCCTTTGTAAATTAGTTTCCAAAAGTAAATAAAGTATTCATGTTTTGCATAGAATGTTGCCAAACTACATTCTCCACTTGTCTCGTGGGTATGGCTGGTGTGCTGTATGCGAAATCTATGAATCTTAACTGCTTCTGCCTTGAAACATTCACTGTATGCACTTTTTGTATTCAGGTGTTTTATTTAATCACTTCCTGTAGTGGTACATACTGAGATAGATATAGACAACAGATATATAAGGGTTACTTTGCTGCATAACATTTGAACATTAGTGTGTTCCACTATTGTCCACCAGATGTCAGCAAATACTCGAGGCACACTGTCTATAGCTTGCATCACTTGACTTGAAAGCTTAATATAAAATAAATAACAGGATGTGCTTCATGAAGATGAGTTTTTCTGCGATTCCTCTGAAGTCTGATTTTGGACTATTTATGCACGTCTTATTTTCCAAGTGTTTGCTACTCTCAGAGGGTGCCATCTTAGAGATGTGTTTACAAAAATGGTGTTTGTTGTCTTGTTTCTGTCAAAAAAGACACTGGTTATGAATTTGTAACCAGGTATTATGGTCTCTTGCCGAGACTAGAGTTGGCATTACCTCTAATATACGGCAGTTTAGAATTTTTTTTGTGTCATGCGTTTGAAAATATGCTGGTTGAAAATGTGCAGAGATGCAATGGCTTTCTTAATCGTGAGACAACCACAGAGAAATTCAAGGTGGCGTAGAATGTAAATTGAAGGCAGGCTGCACACAAGTGTGCGTTTCTGTGCATGCATGCGCTTCGATGGAATCCAGCTGCTAGCAGTTTGGCTTGATGAATAACATGGCCGTTTCCTCCTCCACCAGTGGAAAGATGCGAAGCCCGATGATCTCATGGATTCCAAGCTGCGATGCGTCTTTGAGCTTCCTTCTGAAAACGATAAAGTGGTAAGCAAGTCTCTTCAAATGGAGGGAGTAGTCTGCAGATTCAAGTGGATGACGTCCATGTATACACACTTAGTTCAAGGTCACGACTACAAACCCACCCGCACTTGGAGGTCTAAACTCTGTTAAGATGGTGATTTATTTTTATTAAGTATGGACCTCAAACGTCACAAATTATTTATTTTTTGAAAAAGCTAGATACATGTTTTTCATTATAACATTACATTATTTTCAATTTTACCCAATGCCATTTTAGGGCGGCAGAAAATAACACCTTAGTTTCTAAGGCACAGGATAATAGGCACAGGGATTCTAGCAGATAGG
>OMLJ01024434.1:1479-26190 GCA_900302595.1 Gadiculus argenteus | reverse complement strand
TCAACAGCATCCTCCTGTCTGACACTGCAGCCAAGGTGTCCAGCTCCACCCCCACAATGTCACTGGCCTTTCTGATCAGTTTATTGAGTCTGTTGGCATCTGCAACTTTCAGTCTGCTGCCCCAGCACACCACAGCAAACAGAAAAGCACTGGCCACCACAGACTCATAAAACATCCTCAGCATCGTCCGGCAGATGTTGAAGGAGCGGAGCCTCCTCAGAAAATAGAGGCGGCTCTGTCCCTTCTTGTAGAGGACTTCAGTGTTCTTAGTCCAGTCCAGTTTATTGTCAATGATAAGTCTCCTGCCTCCGAGGCTCCGGTTCCCCCGGTCAAATGTCTATGGGAAATAACATGGGTGTTTTTTAATGATTGTTCATAACAAACTTTGTAGGTGATGAAGAAGTAAAAGCTGCATCACGTTTTGAACTAGGGCCTACACACTTTTTCCACCTAGTTTCCACTGGGTTTTTGGATTGTCGGTGCCGTTAAGTAGCATTAATAATCATTTACTACTTTAACAGCACAGACATTCCAAAAACCCAGTCGAAACTAGATGGAAAAAGTGTGTAGTTCAAAATGTGACGCAGCTTTTCCTTCTTCGCCACCTACAGAGTTTGCTATGTATGATCATTCATAAACCCCATGTTATTTCCTATAGACATTTGACCGAGGGAGCCGGAAGCCTTGGAAGGGGGAGATTTATTCTTCAGCGGTCTATTTGCTTTACAAATGTTCCAGCCAGATAGGTAAAAAGAGAAAACGACTCATAAAGGACAAATATATAAAAGCCAGCTCATCTCCACGTGAAGTGCGGTTCCATCGGTGAGGTTAATTGTGTAATGGATGCCTCTCCACTGAGCAGACAATTACACGCACAGATACATACAGCCCACCCCGTGACAGCCGACCACCGCCCCACGCAGGAAGGACGATTTCCAAACACACGCGCCACAAAACTTTACCGAGCTCACACACGTTCACACACATGTCCTTGATTAGCGAGGTCCAATCAACCCGTGCTTTGAAAACATGCTCACATTCACCCAATCCCGCCACGTATAAATACATATAATTATTTTTGAATAGCTCCTAATTCATTCAAAAGCAGCTTAAATATTTATCCAAACTGGAGACGAAACACGTCAAACAAGTTGAAATGGAGTGCATGTGCTTCAGGTGTAGTTTGTCGATTTCAATAAGTTTGTGATGAGCTGGAGTGCTTCTGCCCTAAGCAGGCGGTAGCCCGGTGAAGCACCTTGCAGAGCTGTGTGTGTCACTGCTGCTGTTTCAGCAGATGCATGGTCTTCACGTTCTCCCACTGTGTTTGCCGAGAGGCTCCTCCTAATCTTTTGTGTGGGAGCGATGAACGAGCCACTTCACGAGGTACGCAAGGAGATTTAATTGAAGTTCTTTGCTCACAAAATGTGTCGGAAGGACTAGGAGGAACACCGCAGTTTAGCCATGCTAACATACTTTTACTGCATCTGGAGCTTAAAGGGCTTTGGAGGAATTAATTCAGAAAATTGCATCCAAAGTACAAGTAGCATATTCTCCCAGCAAATGTTCTGCCAGTTTACACGGTTAATCAGGAGAAGAGAAATCTATCTTTTTTTCACAGTATTGTATTTTGAAAAATACATGCCAGGCATATCACAATTATGTTTAATGTGTAACCTGTGCTGTCGTAATCCATTATGTAAGGCCCTGCTGCAGAGGTGGCTCTCAACAACACGTGTACATTTACATACATATTGAACCTAAGTGTACCTCCAGCAAAGTAAGCAGACAAGCCGGAATCACAATCCTTATCTCGCAGAAGAAGAAGCAGAAGAAGGAGGAGGAGGAGGAGGAAGAAGGGGAAAATAACCCTTGCATGTTTTCTCAAGGTGCCATGGCAACAGAGCATTCAAAAGAATTTTGAACAGCATGCAAGGCTGATGGGGAGCAAGACAATTTGTAACAGAGCCTGATTGCACACGTAGGCTTTGTGCCACATGTCTTATCTGGACGGCCGCGCTGGAGCACGGTTCTTTTCAGGGTCCTCCGCCAGTCAATGAGGGGGGACTCGGATAGCATCTTGATCTGCAGATAAAGTCCTCACCCCTGAGGTTACCGCTCAGAACCACAGGAGCTCCCCGGGCCAAACACCGGTGGACAGGCGCGGGGGGGGCGGGTGAGTGGCGGGGCTTTGACCGGTAGGGACAAGACACCTCACCCTAACGTGTGTGTGAATGTGTGCATGAATAGGTGAATGTTAGGCAGTGTTGTAAAGGGCTTTGAGAAGCCACTAGTTAGAAAAGCAATTAATGCATATAAGATATAAATGCAGTCCATTTAACATTTACCATTCACACTGGCACCCAGACGGCAGGCAGGAACGCAGTGCCACGCACAAGCCTGATGCTGCAACACCTCCCGGCAGGAGGCACAGCGCCAGGCCTATAGGCTACACTTTGTTGGCTCGTAGTGTCAGCAGTGTTTGAACTGTTGTCTGTTGTGGAAAATGTAGTTCACACAGCCGCAAACAAACAGATTTACGAATGATGTATGGTTTGAAAATGTGTGTTGATATAGCCGTATACATTTAGAGCATTTAGCAGACGCTTTTATCCAAAGCTTTGTCAGAAGAAGGAGAAAAAACAATATATCGCTGTCGGTACAGTAAGGATGTTCATACAAACATGTGGCAAGCACTTACAATCGCTAGGTTACCCCATTCCCCGTACACAACAGATCACAAAGATCGCCAGGATAAGACGCTACACAATGCTAAGAACTATTTTTGTGCCATATGTTCTGTACATATATTTGTGGGTTTTACATACAATAAAATATGACCGATCTATGACGACAGTATGACAAAGATTTTTGATAAGTTAGCAATCACAAAATGGAGTTCACAGCAAACAAAGCTTGGCTGCCATTAATTAATTCCCTGTTTATATAGGTCACCTTAGCTTGGACATCTTTTGGGATGTTATCCAACGATGTGGGGCGGCCTGGATATGCTAATCTCACTAGTGTCATTAAGTGAGCAACGGTTTTGTTGTTCTGAACCACCTATATATTATTGAATTAAAGTGTAATATGTAATATTAATATTGTCTGATTTGCTCTCGCAGAATCCATCCTAATTTTTTAGGATCGTCTTCATCATCATCAGTGTCACTAAACATCCATCGGCTTGTAGTAATGATTCACAGACGGGTCATTAACCTAATGTACATCCCAATGTCATTATTGTCCTAAATAACTTAAGTCCTTAACTTAGCTTATGTATTGAGTCAATGGCATAACTTGTGTATAAGTAATTGATCATTTCTCATTTTTTGTCATGATTGCACATAAACAACTAAATATGTTACCCATCACTAGCAGCTAGGAGCAGTTTATCCTCACTAGCAGCACTAGGACTAGTTAACCATCACTAGCAGCACTAGGAGCAGTTAACCATCACTAGGAGCCTTTAACCATCACTAGCCGCATGGGAGCAGTTAACCATCACTAGCAGCACTAGGACTAGTTAACCATCACTAGCAGTGATAGGAACAGTTAACCATCACTAGCAGCACTAGCAGCAGTTAACCATCACTAGGAGCCTTTAACCATCACTAGCAGCTAGGAGCAGTTAACCAACCAACATCACTAGCAGCACTAGGACTAGTTAACCATCACTAGCAGCACTAGGACTAGTTAACCATCACTAGCAGCAGTTAACCATCACTAGCAGCACTAGGACTAGTTAACCATCACTAGCAGCACTAGGAGCAGTTAACCATCACTAGCAGCACTAGGAGCAGTTAACCATCACTAGCAGCACTAGGACTAGTTAACCATCACTAGCAGCACTAGGAGCAGTTAACCATCACTAGCAGCACTAGGACTAGTTAACCATCACTAGCAGCACTAGGAGCAGTTAACCATCACTAGCAGCACTAGGACTAGTTAACCATCACTAGCAGCACTAGGAGCAGTTAACCATTACTAGCAGCACTAGGACTAGTTAACCATCACTAGCAGCACTAGGAGCAGTTAACCATCACTAGCAGCACTAGGACTAGTTAACCATCACTAGCAGCACTAGGAGCAGTTAACCATCACTAGCAGCACTAGGACTAGTTAACCATCACTAGCAGCACTAGGAGCAGTTAACCATCACTAGCAGCACTAGCAGCAGTTAACCAGCACTAGCAGCACTAGCAGCAGTTAACCAGCACTAGCAGCACTAGGACTAGTTAACCATCACTAGCAGCACTAGGACTAGTTAACCATCACTAGCAGCACTAGCAGCAGTTAACCATCACTAGCAGCACTAGCAGCAGTTAACCAGCACTAGCAGCACTAGCAGCAGTTAACCATCGCTAGCAGCACTAGGACTAGTTAACCATTACTAGCAGCACTAGCAGCAGTTAACCAGCACTAGCAGCAGTTAACCATCACTAGCAGCACTAGGAGCAGTTAACCAGCACACATCTCTCTTCTTACATTCATGTTTGTGTGTTCCTTCCTTTGTCGTTCTTGCCTTGCATCTTCACAAAATACAACATATCAAAAGAGGGGGGGGGGGGGGAAGAAGTGTTTGAGAAACAACCACGGCAACAACAACCTAAAACAAATTCTCTGAACACAGCATTCTCCAGAAAGAATGAGAACTTCCCTTTGTGTTGTTACTTTAAGATGTTACCAAGCCGACATGATACAACAAAAGAAAAACACAACAGCTTCTGTCCCGCAAGCCCCCCGAAAAAAGAAAGTCCACTCAGAGCGAGCAAATGGAGCATGAACCCAGGCCTGCTGTGGGGCTCTGGGCTGGAATCAATGTGGATGGCTGCTTTGTATTGAGTGATGTACCTCAGGTGAGCTCCCTTCTGCTCGCGCCCTGGTTCCTCGGCGAGGAATAGATGAGCGTTCTGGTTCAGGGCCCGCATGCATAGAGGGCGGAGGTGATGATAAAGAGGGAGGATGTGGGCTTACACAGACAATCTGAGGAGGAGGTGAGGGAAAAAAAAGAAAAGAATAATAATGGCACGACACCTGGGAAACCAGTGGCTGTGCTGTGCCCTCCCCTCTCCTCCCTACCCCTCCCCCCATGTGACTTTGTGGTCCCCTCCCCTCCGATGGAAGGTGTTATCAGTGTGGACATGCAGGCTAACTGGTGGGGTCGCACCGTAAAGGTTAACACTGCCGGTTGGTTACTTTGGTGCTGGGGCAGTAAGGTGAATGACAAAGCAGCCTGAATCACTCAAGGGGAGGTGGGAGAGAGGGGGAGAGGTGTGAGGGGAGGAGAGGGGACCATCAGGGTGTAGGGGCGTAGGGGGAGTGGCCTTCTCTCCCCTCCAGGGCCGAACGCTGTGATTTCTACATTACCGATGCTCACTGGAGCACAGCAAACTCTAATGGAGCAAGTGTGTGTGTGTGTGTGTGTATGGTGTGTGTGTGTGTGTGTGTGTACGTGTGTGTGAGTGTGTGTGGTTATGCGTATGCTTTTGTGTGTGTGTATGGTTGTGTGTGTGTGTGTGTGTGTGTGTGTCTGTATGGTTGTGTGTGTGTGTGTGTATGGTTGTGTGTGTGTGTGTGTGTGTGTGTGTGTGTGTGTGTGTGTGTGTGTGTGTGTGTGTGTGTGTGTGTGTGTGTGTGTGTGTGTGTGTGGTACTGATCACCTCCAGCCATGTGTTTTAAGACCGGCGTTCGGCCTCCTTAACCCTGAAGACCACCGCCTGCTCCGTCCCCGGAGAGGAGGGAACACACACCAGCTAACACACTCTGACAGTATCCAACACACACCTCTGTATGATCCATGTATTATTGGAAGTTTCAGCCAGACGATATGCTGGGTGTTGTTAATCTATTCACCTCTCTACCGACCGCACTCAGTATGATACTTTCGCCAGGAGCGTTCTAGCCGCGCCCCCTTGTCTCGGGGGCGGGTTCTGCTGTCAAGTCCGACATCAGCTGGCTTGTAACTGTCAGTGTTGCAGGTTCCATAACAACACTGTTCTTACCATCTTGTCCTCTGAATTTAAAATAATATCTTGTTTATTTTCCAACAAAGTAAACAGAGTTGACGTTGCTGACGTAGCCACTGTATGTCGGACAATGGTGGACACTATGAACTGTATAATATGAGCGTTCTGATTGGTCAGATTGCCTGTCAATCAAATTCTGGCGAAAGGTCAATTGAATTGAGGTGTGTCCAAACTTTCTTTTGGTACTGTATGTCAACATGTACATACCTATGAACATACTGTACATACACAACACTTCAGCACCACCTCCACCTTCCCCTCCACCCACCTGGGCAGCCCTTTGGCCATCCATGTAGGCCGGCATCGACGCCACAGGTCAAACAGCTGTTGCTGCTCTTTCCCCGCATCCGTTAAGTGAGAGAGAGAGAGAGAGAGAGAGAGAGAGAGAGAGAGAGAGAGAGAGAGAGAGAGAGAGAGAAGGCGACAGAGAGAGACAGAGGTAGAGAGCTAACCCCATGGCACCTGCTGCTTGGCAACTTCAACGGAACACACAGGTTCCTCTTAGCATTCGGGCCCGCAGTCCCTTGTTTCCTTGCTGTCGTTTTTTTTTTTTTTTGTGCTCGTCTGGGTAAAAGGGAAGTAAAAGGAGGAAGATAATGTTGTCCGAATAATCGATGATTGCGTTGCCCGTGTCTTTAAGCCAATTTGGCATTGGTACCAGGGGCACCGCCCGGATTGTATTCCATAGTATGCACAGTCCGGCTCCACTGTTTGCATTTCATTCATCCAATTTTGCTGTACAATGACATTAAAGAATTCTATTATTCTATTAATCTATTCAGAGGAGATTGGTGGAGAGGAACCGAGAGGTGGAGGAGGATGTGTCGGTTTGCCGATGTGCCAGACTGATGTGGAGAATAACCCTGTTGAGGCTGGCTTAGCATTCATGCTAGCAGCAATCAAACGCAGCCGTAGCAGCCGCCGTCGTGTCGTGACCTTGGCGCCGAGCAACACCAGAGTAGCCCAACGGAATAATCCAGAACAATTTTCCTGAGCGCATTTCTCGGGCTTAAGAATGATCATTCAGCAGCAGAGACTAGCTGGAGTATCGATTCAGCAAGGTGCTGCCTTTGGCCATCCATGCAGGGTGTTTGGAGGAGTCAGACCCACGTCTGCTACAGACACAGATACATAACAGCTGAATTAATAAGCCAATCGTAAACGTAGGAGAGTACTGCTGTTTAAGAGGCCAAAATGTGTTTTCTATTTTGTCGCAAGTTTTGAAGGTGACACTGTCTTTCTTTGAGGTGTGTTTACACCTCAGAAGTAATAACGATACTATTATCATGGAGATGTTATGTTTCATTCAGCGTTGCACGCACCGTTGCGTTTTTTGGAAAGTAAATTTCAATCATTTGGGTTTTATCCAATGTGGGTTTCATCCATTGACAACATTTAGTTTTCATTGCAATAGATTTCAACATAGCCAGTAGAACGGGGCCGAAGACCCAGATAACATCACTATGAAACAAGTTGATACTCTCTAGTCCATCTTTTTAGCATTCCATCTTATTCTCCTGAATTATAATTCTTTGTAACAAGACAAAAGTGGATATCTGAGCAATGTTTAGTGCATCAAGTACAAACAGAAGAGTAACCCATATTTGCCAGTTGTGTTGTGATTGTCACCATATATTACTGATTACTTTTTGTGAAAGTAACATTACTAATAGGGTTTTATCTGTCAGCATTAAAAGTTTGGGTAACAGAAGTTAGAAAACTAAACCAAAAAATGCAAGACAGAGAAAGGCAGTACAAAAAGCACTCAGAGTATTGAGTGGTTCACATACAGTATATATACTTTCCTTGTTCTTTCCTTGACTAATACAGCTTAAATGTGTCTTATTTTTAAGTTGCAATGTGAATGACAATGTAAAAATGTTTGCTATGTCAAATATTCTGCCACAATTCATTAAAAAGTTAAAAAGTCACATATATCAGTAACCTTTATATCCAAAGCTTGGATATCAATAAGCTAATGTTGCAGCTGAAATGTTCTCCACATCACAAAGACGTGAAAAGTCATTTTTGGAACTGGAACTGGGCTGGAACTGGGCCTGCCCCCACATCTCTCACAGGATTCTCCTAAACTCTCGGCTTGAGGTTACATCGAGTTAAAGAACGGTGACATGAAGGATCACAATAGGTACCACCATATCGCCTTATTCTGCCCCTAACATAAATAAATATGCCTTCCTTAACACTGGCAGTGCTTATATCGTTGGCAAGACCATGCCTTCATATACTTTATATACCTGTGTGGGCTGAGCCCACCCAAAAGTCAGAACCTAGAATCGCCCCTGCACCAGTTATGAATGGTTTGTTCTCTACAACAACACCATATTTTTTTTGTTTTACGATAAGCCAGACACTACAAACATTGCCTCTTTGCCATTTCCGCCCAAGCCAAGACAGACCAAATGTTTACCTGGGTAATTTAATCCTGTAGGCGTGGGTTATTTACCTTCCTGCCCACTCTTACCTGTGTTCGAGAGATACTTCATACCTACTTCCAGAGTGCCAGATCGTTTACCCAGATCGTTTATCGTTTACCTAATTTACCTCTGAGTCATACCTAGCCCGAAACAATGCCACCAAAAAGGATCAAATTAGTTTTTCATCACGATTCAGGCAAGGCAACGAGGAGAAACACTGGAAACTTCAAAGATTGATTTTGATCATTTATTTCACAACACCGCCAGTATTTCTGTACTTGTTTTTTTGTGGTTCCATCTCATTCGCTATTCATCTCATTCGCTGATGAATAGCGTGGCAAGCCATTAGCTCGAACCGTTCCGTATAAATGTCACCTCGGAAGTGTTGGGAGTGCTTCGTCGATTGACAAGCAAAACACGTCTTTTTATGAATGTGGATCAAAGAGTTTCTTCAGCTTTCACTAGCAAAGTACACAACGGCGGAGTCATTCCCGCAGTAGGTGACTCTCCGATTGGTTGTTGTTATGTTTGACTCAGTTTTCTCATTCTTTTTTGCTCATTTTCCTCGGGCCTGTTCAATATTCTGCCCAGCCCCGGATTGGTGATTGCTCAATCAATTGGTGGAAGTGATTTGAGTATGGGCTGGCGAGGCAGAAACAAAGTCAGGCACAATATGGAATCTGATTACTTGGGGTGCATAACGGCTGATTGGTATGCATAGGTGGATCTCCCTTAAGCCAATGAGCGGGGGGGGGGTTAACCAGCACCTGTTTGGCTCTGCTGCCAGATTGGAGACTTTTTTCACAGGCTGCTTGTAGATCTATTGAATTAGTACATTAAACACTATTAAACCAATAGGGCTCACTATTAACCTTTCAATATCATTACATATTTTTTTCTTGTACAAATAGGGAACTTCTTTTTTGAATTGTAATTACTATGTAGCCTGGTGAAATATTTTACATTTTCATGTATTCTCCCAGAAATTCTTACAACCTCTGTTTAACGAAATCCGTTTGGAGCAATATGATAAAACGGTTCCCTGTCAACATGTCTGTTATAGACATGCTTGTTAAAAAATTGGCGCTTTAAAGTATTCAAAGTTAAAGCCTTTAAGAAATTCAATATGAAAATCATATAGTCGCCAAAAATCTCAGCAAGAGGCAGTGACCTCAAAACAGGGTAAAAGCTTTCAAATGAATCATGGGCAATTAACATTCCTACTCTTAGTTAAGGGGAATTACATTTTCATAATGTGCTAATTCCCACTTGCCTACGATGAAAACAAAGAGAGAAAATCCTAAATACAGTCTTAAGGTTATCCGTAACCTTTTTCATATTTCAACCAAATATAATAAGGACAGTTAACGACAATAAAAGCCAAGAGCCGAGACTAAACCTCATGAACCATGACTCATGCAAACCGTTTTTTACTCAGAGATAAGCACACACATGCTGAGCATTTCCTGACGAGATAATCGCAGGTGAGGAATTGAAATGTAACTCCTGTGCCTGTGCTAATGTTTTCCTTTGCTTCTGAGTGCACACAAAGAATGGGTTCGCTGGCAAGTAGACCATAATGACTTCTACTTTACAGTCCACCCTTCTATTAGCCCAGTCGTCATTTCTCAAGAGGAGAACACATTCTGTGTGTGTGTGTGTGTGTGTGTGTGTGTGTGTGTGTGTGTGTGTGTGTGTGTGTGTGTGTGTGTGTGTGTGTGTGCGTGCGCGCGTGCGCGTGTTTATTTTTATAATAACAACAATACTTGTTGTTATTATAAATATATTTTGTGTAGCGAGTTTCTAAATAGACACAATAATTAAAATCGGTGTTCTAAAATAGCAGCATGGTTATCGTTTAGAACAAGAGAGAGAGGGTTCAAATTGGGGCAGAGAGATAAGGCGATATATGAAAACATGTAGAATAGTTTCAACATTAAAGGCAAGCTTATGGGTTTTGGTGGAGGACTTTGGGGCAGCAGGAGAGTGAGGAGGAGTCCCAGATGGGTGAGACTTCCAGAGGGAGGGGTGGTGCTGTCAACCACAAAATAAAAAGAACCTCTGAAAACATTTAGACACCCTCATTTCTGTCGGCAAGGTTCTACTATTAAGTGAGGGAAATTGCTTTATTTTTCTAACCTTGTACTTTTTTTTTATATATTCCAATTGAATATTTCCTTCCAGCCTGGATTTGATTCAAAGGAGTTTATTCATTGCAATATTCAAAGACCATTTGATGCTGCTACCTTTTTTTTCCTCCTCCATACAGTATTTTACTTGTCGTCTTTGAACCATTTGCCACAACCTTAATATTCTCTGGAGTCCAGCATCAAATACAGCTTTTGCCCAAATTATATTAAGGATCTTCAAAGAGCCAACAACAGGACAAAGCAGCCACACTCCTGCGAATGGAGTTTGCATCGTTAGACTTCAACTGCTGTGACCAAATCAATGACAAGAAACACACTGATTCAACCTAGTTCGGGTCACAAACTCGGCATTAAGCATATCATTGCCCTTTACAGAATTAAACGATAGCCGGCAGCGATGATGGGGGTGGAAGTGGTGGTTTAGAGGCCTCAGTATATATCCTAAATAGCTTGGTGTGTAAATAAAAGGCCCGAGCCGTGTGCGACTGCAGTTGTTTCTCAACGACTCCAGTTAACCCCGGCGTGAGAGAACACTCGCAGGAGTGATGTGGACAGTCTCTGTAATTTAAAGCCCTACAATTTATCGTCACCAGACGCCTTTCCCCCCCACTATTGATAATACATAAGTAACTTTTTTTTTATTAGCGCCCCCCTCCCACATAAAGACCGGCGTTTGATTCCATGGGTGTGATTTAATAGGCTCTTGAAGTGGTGTAAATCTGCAGAGCGACAGGCCACCGTTTATTAGACGACACGTCTCTTTCTGTCCACACGGCTTACCCCACGACCTTCAGCTGTCTGCTCCTGGTGGGTAATGACAACATCAGCACTGTGATCATCACAGCAACTCCCATGTGCTGGGAAAAATACCCCTTTTTCAGACCTGCACGCCTGTACCTAATCCGACGGGCATTTCCTGGCCTGGTTCCTGATAGACTGTCGTGTTTCCGATGAAGTTATTTATTTATTTCTTCCCGTCTTCGGAGGTGTAGGCGCCGGCCTATCAGAAGCAGGCTGTGCCTCCAGCACCCCCTTGATTGCCTGACATTCTTTATCAACAGTCAAGTATTGCTGTTCCCTTGGCAACAGCTTCCTGCTGATACAAAGAATCAGGCATCACCTTGAAAGTTGCGTGCGCCAGTGTGGCTGCCAGCCCTCACCTTTTTCATTTGCGAGCAAGTGCTTCTCTTCCTGCAGCATGGTGAGAAAGAGAATGGGGGTTTAAACATTTGGTAACAAGCTTACGTAATATGATGTAGTTAGCCTCCTACACATATTCCTTGTCAGGGTAGAATAGCAACACAAGAATCGAGATCAGAGTCACCGGGATTTAATTACGACGGTTTCATGAATTCACACCTTTTTCGATAATGGGAAGAATTAACAGGTATTTTCTCTCCTGATTTTTCCAGCTCATTTAGGAGACACTCGTATCCCAGGGGGACTGACAGCCAATGTCTTTCCTGAGCTGTAGGTAGGTGTGTGGCATCCTCAGACTGGGAGTCAAACACCTCATGTCCTTCCCCCAGTAAGGAGCCCCATAATTAGAATTCAAATGACGGCGTCCGCTGACAGACTGTGACTGACGTGGTTAGGTCTTAATCAACCACATCCGCGGCGGTAATGTATTCATACACAGCGTGCAGCTGCAGCACCTCTGCATAATCGAGACTGTCAACATATATTTTATGACGTAACATATATTTCACAACTCTATTTATTCAGAATTGTCAACACTTTCTCTGGAAGGAAAGCTCACATACACATGGACCTCTGTTGGTGCATAAATATTCAACAAGAGCTAGATGCTGCACATTCAGGGGACGTGACTGCACTGAGCATGCTTTTGTTTGGTTCTTTATCGTTTAAATACTTTTTTCTGATGTGGTTAACCGATGGCTTTGTGCCACAACAGTGTTGAAAGGCATTGGTTATTGTTGTTTCCTACCAGTCTTCAGCAAGAGTTATATTAACATTAGAAAAATAACAATTGACTGCCCCCCAAATACAGACACCATAGCTGCGTCTGTGAAAACAAAACGCTACGGAATCTGAAAACAAAGACAAATCACAAGACAAAACCTGCAGTAAGTCCATACAAAAGATTTGGCAGCATCCAAGATGTCTCATTCTAAATGAGACAACTTAGCAGTCCACATTACTAAAATGTGGACTGCTAGCAGCCGGGTGATTTAAAGGTCAAAGGTCAGTCCTTGTCAACGGTTACCCAGGGAGCCCAGCCTGCTGAAGTCCCTCTGAGAAACGCATGATGCGCATAACAACCAGGAGTCACACGCTGCCATGTTCAACACTACAACGACTATTCTCACACTCCCTTAATTAATTATTAATTATTCATTGATCATTTGGATGGTAATGTGTAGGAGGATGCATACATTAAAATGCTGTAAAATAATAAAACCTGATATGTATAATGTATAATATATAAAATGTCAATTATATATATAATGTAATGTATAACATTATTTAAATATACTGTACATACCTGTACATACTAAGTAAAGACTAAGTAGTTCAAGTTGGTTTATTGTCACATGTATATAGTAGACCTACAATACAATGAAATGCATTTTGCTCCGTCACGTAGAGAGTAATTAACATTTTGTATGTACATTTAGGGCATTTAGCAGACGCTTTTATCCAAAGCGACGTTCAATAAGTACATTTGTCAGAAGAAATTTACAGTATGTCTCTGCACTGCATACAGTTTTATTTATTATAGAAACTAAGACATAATCTTGCATCCTAGTCTCACGCCATATCGTGCTCATGCGCACAAATGTTATTAATCTATTGAATCGTGTCCCAGAGCATGATAGTCTGACTTTTTTCGTGCTACACAGAATGAAATGTACATGAATGGTAGCGTTTCTCCACCTTTTTCGTGCTGCACAGAACGCAATGTAAAGCAATGCATTTTGAACAGGAGCGTTTCTCCGACGTAACTCTAATCCTAACCCTACCCCTAACCCTAATCCTAACCCTAACCCTAAACCTAACCCTAACCCTAACCTTAACCCTATTCAAAATGCATTGGTTTACATTTCGTTCTGTGTATGACGAAAAAAGTTGGCGTAACCCTGTTGAAAATGCATTGGTTTACATTTCGTTCTGTGTAGCACGAAAAAAGTCAGAAATACGTGCTCTGGGACACGATTCATAGATGAATAACGTTTGTGCGCATGAGCACGATATGGCGTGATACCAGGTTGAATCTTGAGATGTTTGTCGCGTTTTGAAGTAAGCACCTCACTACATGCTGGTGGCTTGCTAACCCACCAGTGAATCATAACAATATTTTTTAATTAGATTTTTTTTACTTTGTCAGTACGGAGGAATTTATTAAATATTTCCTCTCTTTGATTTAGAAATTCCCAGATATTGTTTTGTTACATGGAAAACACAGGGTTTTTTTTTGTGTCTCTTCAGCGTTTTTTCGAATTTAATTAAATACATTAAATAAATTAAGAGTGAAACGTAATTAGCCAAGTCTATTGGTTTTGTACTTTCGCATTGTTGTTTTAATTCTGCCTATTTGAAATGCCCATTACAATGCTTGTTTGAGAAATCAAGAGTCATGCACAGAATTAATAGTTTTAACTGCATTCTGTCAAGATGTAATTGCCGGAATCCATTGTGTAACTAATGAATCTAGAACAAAGCGTTGAGAAATCTCAAATAAACAATCCATCATAGCATTTTGGTAAATCTCCCTTATATGCATTGCCAATTAGCAATTAGCATTTCAATGAATCCCCAGAAGATGTATTCTAATCTTTAAATACAGTAGTATCTCATGCTGGTCCCATTATATGTCCGCCGTTGTCAGACATATAAACATTGCTCAATGTTATGCCATAGTACGGCCATCCGGGGGCGCAGAATGAGCTATGGCCCCTGGATTTTTAAATATGATTGGGTCTGTAGGAGTGATTTGCTAAGGCGACATTGATTGGGGCTGTGGTTGGCCGCGGACAAGGAGAACATGCTGAAACAAGCATCTCTGCCGAGCAGCTGGGCCGATATTTCATCCTGATCTCTTTCCAATGGGGAGCCACAATCACAACCTCAGACAGACCTGATGCCAGCTAAAAATGTAATTAGAAATATCGACTATTGTTTTTATTTCTGGGTTTGGGGCGCCGGTGTGTGCTCTGAGTGGCGATTCCGCAGCGGTGCTGTTTCAGTGAAGACAAGGCAAGATGAGGTTTATTTTCCTTTTGTTTCAGTTTGTTTAATGAACGAACGAGGGGGATGAAATGTTTTGTTCAGAGGGTGCTCAGGTATTTTCCTGCTGTGATGTGTCCCTGAAACCAAGGTCTCACATAACATTGTCCCGTGTTTATCGCTGGATTCAGAAATGCCAGTACTTTCTGTTTAATAATTTTCTAGATGCTCGGAGTGAGGTTTTTAATATGTTATCATTTCACCATTGTGACAATTTGTATCACCGGTGAATGCCGAAAAATTACTGGATGCTCTCTACCAAATTGTTCCGAACCAAATACCGTGGTTGGCGCTAGCAACGCTGATATAATCTCAAACAAAATCAATTGGATTATTTGGTTTTGGTTTCTGTGGCCTCTCCAGCCAGCCTCTCCGTGTGATCTCCTTGACGATCGCAGACTTAGATACACACAAGGTCCGCAGACTCCCCCCACAATTTATACCAAGACGCCTTGGAAGACGCGGGGGCTGTCTGTACATCACCTGACCATGACTCATGCTGAGTGTGATGAGTATTCTGTTGGTTTATGCGTGTGTTCTGTAGCACTGTTCTCTTAGACACTCAAGTGCAATTCTCTGTCGACACACTGCATAAAAGTGGCTTATGAGTACTTTGGATGAAAACAACAAACGTTTTCATCGGCTCCCCGATAACTTGACCGCGTGAAGTAGTTCAAGGGGCCCCAGAACGGTGGAACAACACAACAGCATCAGTATTGTTTATCAACCCTCACAAACAATAAAATAAGGTAGTCGAGAATAACCTTAATTAATCCTGGGAGGGAAATGCAGGTGTCATAGCAGCAACAGGGATGACACTTCCAACAGAAACGAGTAGCAATGAGTAGCTCAGCGGGTCTGACAATAGTGAACCATAAAATGGTTACCTTTTGGGATTAGTGAAGGGGTGAGTGTGTGGGGGCGGTGGGTGTGCACTCCGAGCAGACACGCATGGCCGCCTAATCAAGGCAGCACCCTGCGGCGCACCTCTTCAGTGGCTCCAGTGTGTGCGTGGTTGTGGAGAGGATCAGAATAGCATCCATGCTGTGGCTCCACCCCCCACGCTTCGTCCCCCCTCACATTACACCCCTGCGGTGAGACAAAGTCCATCCAACAAGCGAGCGGCTCCCCACTAGAAAGACTGCAGTTCTGCATTCCGATTCACCCGCACCTGTTCGTGTGTCAATCCTTCCACCTCGTTTATTCATCATTTATACCGCAGCGTTTGTGCTCCACTTTCTCTCACACGTTAAATAATAAATGAATAACTTTGCAGGCAGCGCTGAGCTTCAGTAATCCTGTGGATTTTGGCTTTAAGGCGAATGCCACAAGACGTTGGTTATCAGAACAAACATTAATCATCAGAGTCTGCAGGAAAAGGCAGAACTCACTCTGGACAATTGGAAAACAAATGATAAGAAGGGCTCTGGATGATTTCTGGCTTTCTCGAGTTGGGCTGTGATGAAATGTCAAAAAAAGAGTCACGTTATGTAACCTTACTGGTTTCTTTAGACATCAGGTCGCTCGCGGTGGCTTCTTGTTTTGGAGTTTGATATTACTGCAGTGGATTCATTATTCATCGATCACAGCTGTTTATCTTACCTCATTGTCTACATTGTAAATTCCTACGTTGACTAGTCTACTGATATGTGCTGCTATTAAATCACCCTTAGGGTTAAGTATCCATCCCTCCATCTAGTGTAGAATACTGTATTTAGAACATGTATTGGCGAGGGAGATGTTAGATATTCCAGTTCTGTCATCTATCTCCAGGCTACCTAGAGCAGGTTGTCCCACCCTTACATGCTCCTTGATCACAGTGGTCTCTATTCACCGTAAGCTCAATACAGATACATTCTTCTTAATGAATATATACACTTCCTAAATTACTAAAGTGTCTGCTATAGTCATATTAATGTTAATATGTATGCAAATATTTATAGTAATAGTCTCTTCATCCTGCTACTTTGACTGAAGTTAAAAACGAGAAAGGATTTTCCAGATACAACGTTTAGCTCAAACTCTCCGACTAGTCTCTCCTCTGTAAGCGCAGCGCAGATCCAAACAGAAATGTTTTTCCTCTCGGTACACAAGTCAATACACAGACTTAAAAGCAGAAAAAATACGATGCTGAGTTCATAATTACTCTGTAATACGAGGTGAACTGGCAAAGAATGATATGCAGTGAAATTAATATGAGCTAGTTAATTGGTATTGGCATAACAAGACAGCCCTGACACACTGGGAGGACGAGTGAGGGAGGGCCTCCTCCCACTGGCCACAGGACGGACTCTTGAGGGGAGGGAAACTGATATAAAGATGGCTTGATTGATCGCTTCAGTTGTTTACCCATCGGGGTCATTGATAGCGCTTGACACGCAACACCAAATTAACATTATTCCTTTTTAAATATGTATGACTGAAGGGAAGAAAGGCATCGCCCGACAGCTGTATTTCTGTTGCTGAGTCGATTAGCAGGGTTTGGTTGATCCATCAATAGTGTTTATTTTTTTTTTTGTGCTCCATTTACCATATTTTATTCCTCACAATTACATTTGGAAAGCGAGACAGCAGGTGCTTTTCAACGTTTTAAACAACGCTCTAGATTCAATGGTATAATCAGTACTGTTTAAAATGCCCTTTGCCCAAATGGTGGTTTAAAACCACTATTTCTTTATTATCCAAAATTCATTCAAGAGAGTAAAAGAGTGTGTTCTCTTTAAGCACCGACTTGTTCTAGGCATCAGGTTGTGAGTTTGATAGCACTGCAGTTGATAAATTATTCATTGATGATAGCTCTATAACTTACTCCATTGTCTACAGTAAATTCCTACTTTTACCAGTCTTCATACTGATGTGTGCTGCTGTAACATCGCCCTGGGTAGCTCTCCATCCATCTATCCATCCATCTAGTGTAGAATAGTGTATTTACAGCGTGTATTGACTAGGGAGATCCCAGCCTGAAGATCCTGGCTTTAGATATTCCAGGCCTGCGGCCTACCTTCAGGCCTCTTGAAGCAAGATGTCACATCCTTACATGCTCCTTGTTCACAATCAATACTGGGTTAATTCTTTCTGCGTGTTACTTTTGAAACTCAAAGCTTGGAGAAAACATGTAATTCCTAACAATTACATTTTTACAGCTAAACTGCAGATATTTCGCGATCGAATTGAAGGAATTGTTCTACTTTCAACTGAATATTCCCCACGGTTCAGAATGACCTTCATTCAAGGGCGTTTTTCAAAACCACAGTTCCTCAGTTTGACAAAATCATTAATGAGGATGAACATGATTTCCTCTTAATACACCATACTACCGTATTGATCCCAGATATAATGTGTTTGCTTTTGCTCAAGGTTATGAGCAAGGTCAAAGGAGGCGCGCCTCGCCTGCTTGTTTGTTTGTTGCTTGTTATCATCCTCGGCTTCATCTGTCAGTGATGAGGAGAGCAGAGATCATCCACTCATCAGCATCAATGGAGGAGGAATGGTGTTCTCCGTTGGTCCAGTTTGAAAAATTATGTCAAAGGCACATTTTTTAGGGAAACAGTGGATGTTACAGACTGCCAGTTTTTTGACAACATGTGTACTAAGCAGTACTGTCTTTTATTAGAAGGCAGCTATGTGTGTGCGTGTGTGTGTGGGGGTGGATGGATCAGGTATTCTTTATCATTTTGTGACACGTGTTGTTTGACTGTGCAGAGGCATCAAACTGGGCTCGATGATAGCGGTTTAACAGTGGAAGTGGTCTCTCCACTCACTGCGTCTCAGTGACACATTTCCACCCATGAGGCGAATGTGTCAGAAAACATGAGCGTGATCACAAATAAGACTCTGAACTGTCGTTCTTCATTCACCCAGATTGTCAGAGAGCCGTTCTATCCTGGCCTCCCGGACCTCAAAGGCTCTGGCTGGACTTCAGAAGTCAATTTGATGCAAAGAAAAAAAAAAGAAAAAGGGAGGGAATAAATAGAAAAAAATAACCCATGGCTACTTTTTCAGAAGTGTTCCTTGACTAACAACGGTGCTAATCCTGGGCCTGCAGAACGGATGAGCAGACATGAGAGCGAGAGAGCAAAAGAGACAGAGAGAGAGACAGAGACAGATAGAGGGTGAGAAAAACAGAGACAGAGAGAGAGCAAGAGAGAGAGAGACAGAGAGAGACAGAGTGAGAGAGACAGTGCCAGAGAGAGAGACAGAGAGAGACAGAGAGACAGAGAGGGAGAGAGAGACAGAGAGCAATTGAGAGAAAGAGAGAGATAGAGAGAGAGAGAGAAGGCAGCCGAGAGAGAGAGAGATAGCGGGCGAGAGACAGAGAGAGAGAGATAGCAGGCGAGAGAGAGAGAGAGTGCCCTGCGAAGGCCGTTTAAAGTGGACGGTATACACCCATTTTTTAATTCCCACCAGCATCAATTTGTCAGAAGAGCTTGGGTACGCATGTCCGAGGGTAGGACAGTTCTGAGTCGTACTACATACGCTTGAATAAACAGATTGTAGACACTTCTGAAAGCCCACACTGCGTTACTTAGTGGAGAATAATCACTGTCAAACTAACTGCGTTGTCTGCCTTTCTTCTTTGTACTTTCGGCCGTGTGTGCGTTTATGTGTTTTACTAAGCATAAACAGAGAGCCTGCTCCAATCTGTCTCTGAACAAACACACCGGCTTGAGCTGTCCCCCGTGCCCGTCCTGTGTTGGCTTTGATCAGGAGGTTCTGCGCAGCGGCGGTGGCGGTAGCACATGGATTCATCACATTGACGGCACCGTCAGGTGAGCCATCCACAACATGCCAGCCAACACAAAACGTTGGGTTTGGACGTCTTGCAACGTCTTCTGGGATCCTCAACATAGTTATCAATAGTATTTTTTACTTAACTAAAATAAAAGATGAATTTAGGATAAAAACTGCTCTGAACTCGGATTTCATCTCTTCGTGAAGTCTAAATGCGTTAATAGTATAATTTTTTTAAATTATTAATAGTATGCATATAGTATTACGTAGAATGTGTAACGCCACAGTGTGTGGTGCATTTCATATGACACATCGCTCATGATTGCACTCCTACTCCTCCTAATACTACAAATATATCAATGTATCACAACGTTTCCTTTGGTTATAACCATGTAAACAACACCTCCTACTTATGAGAACTGCAAGTGAAAAAACAAATGTTGAGGTGGTAAATCCGTGCTGAAACAGGGGTTCACGTAGCCTTGTGAGACCATCCTGATCTTGTGAGCTCCATTGTATTCTACTCGCAGATCAGTCTGGTAACCTGCAATAGAGAAAATTTGGAGCCGTTCAACAAACAAACGGCCAATCAGTATTGGGTTTAGGTTGTGACGCAAGGAGAAGCGACTGTGGATCCTTCTGAAGCTGACTGAATTTCCTAAGGAGGCTAAGGTCATTTAACATCTGCCAACCCTTGCTGTGCAGTGTCTACCACTCAGTGGTGGCCAGTGCTCTGTTTTTTGCTATGGCCTGTTGGGGAGAAGGCGCCTACACAGAAGACAAAAACAGACTGGACAAGCTGATTAGGAATGCTGGCTCAGTGATCAGGGCTGAGCAACAAACTGTTCAGCAGGTGGCAGAGGCCAGAACACTGAACAAACTGGGTTCAATAATGACCAACTCTACACACCCACTCCACGACCTGAAGGTGATCAAAAGCAGCACCTTCAGTCAGATACTGATTGCACCAATGTGCAAAACTGAGAGATGTAGGAAGTCTTTTATAGCAGCTGCTATAAGGTTTTATAATGCACAAAAATAACTTTGCACTCTTTTTGTATTATTTATTGTATTTTAACTTTTTTACTTATGAAGTATGGAAGCTTTGAGGAAATGTGCAATTTCCTGTAAGGATTATTAAAGGATCTATCTAGCTATCTCTTCTTTTTAAATATGGACAGGACACCTGAAAGTGTGCCTTTTATATATAAATTCTCGTTACACAAATGGCAAAATATCCTTTACCGATCCTTTATCCAATCAGCTAACCATTTTCGCCCTTTCCCATACGTTCTCCATCGGAAGGTTATATCCATCTGGGGGATATGCTGAGCAAATTAATCTATCCCTCTGGTGGAGTCAGGTTAGGGTTCACGTACACTAGTCCAAAGTTCAAAGTGTTGTCGATTTCCAGGATGATATTCTACCAAGGCCAGTCTGTTAATTTTATCTTAAATTAAAATGGAGATCTTTCATGTACAGAGGAAATCAAATCCCAAAGACATCAAGAACATTCGTCAATACTCAGGCGGTGATCAGTTATGTGCTGCTTGTTATTCAAAGGATCATTCCTTGACTTTTTTGCCTTGGCCTAAAAAGGTAACCAAGAATCAGAATATTCAGACAATAATAATTCTGATTGTTCTTAAGGAACAAATATTAAACAAAATGTGTGTAGTTAAAAAAGTTTACTTTTTGTTTAACATATCACATCCATTTCATACACTCAAAGTTCATGAATGTAGTTGTGATAGTGGTTGAGTTCTACCCAGTGCATTAACGCCAGCATTCAAGTGTCCCATTTGAATTCCTTTTGGGCTTGACAAGCAATTAAAAGTTAGCCTTTTAACACACACACACACACACACACACACACACACACACACACACACACACACAGACAGACCTTGTAATGTAATATTCACCTAACGTCTTCAATAATCTCTCAGTCTGTGGACCACCTTGAGACTGGCTGGAGTCTGTGTGGTTGTCTACGCACCACTGACAACTAACAGGGCCTGAATGCAGCCGCCAGCAGAGGACTCATGCAGTATTCAGTGCTGGCTACCAAACGACCCGTCAACCCCACACCACCCCTACACAGACAGAGGCCTCTGTCCCCCCCCGTCCCCCCACCACCGCGTTACTTCAGTCACGGGGTGAGACCAGCAGTGGAAACTGGCAACGATAAAGTCATGTAAAACAAGTGATGCTGTGCTGATGTCCTCCTTAGAGGACACAGGGATAACTGCACTGCAGATATGACAAGACGTCTCCGTACCGCCTGTATTGGCTGGAGTAATGCCATTAGTGGCGTGCTGCAGGTAATCGGGGCAGGCAGGAGCACCTGTTTTATTAGCTTTCCTTCGGTGGACACGGCTTGTGTTACAAATCGACCATCAGGCCCCGTTTGACGTAACTATACAAACAAATGGAAACGTGATCGATACGGCGAATACCAGCTTGGAGATGGAGTAACCGAAACAAATGTATGGTTAGGCTTCCACAGGAAAATGGGGGATGTTGAGCCGATGTTGGTGGGAGAACTCACTGCCTTTCTGTTGTCTTTCCTCTCTTCCTGGATCAAATCAATTTCTAATTACCGAGCAGCTGTGTGGAAGGAATCATGTATATCAAAGAGAAACTATCCAGTGACTTGGTTTATGTAAAAGTTATTGGATAATATCTGTTTGTTTCAGACTCCACTGCATGTTTTTGTATTGTATTCCGCACAAGGAGTATAGGCAGGATCAAAACTAATTTGTAAATCTATAAATCAATATCGCAGAGAAAACAATAACTCAACGGTATCTGATAAAAACAAACTTTAGTCGTGAGTTTGGTTCTGGAGTTAAGTTGCTGTTGTTTTATTTTTAAATTGAAAATATAAAGCGTGTTGTATAGTCAAATAAAAACAATTTGACATGAACCAAAAGTTTATATGTTGGGAATAGACTGGCCAGCACTATTATCTTTGTTTTACTTGGCTTCAACACCTGTTCCAATTAGCTTTGCTCGCTTCAGCCAATGTGTTTAACTTGAGGCACCGTCAGGCTGACCAGCGAAATAATTACATTTCAAAATAAGCTCCCAAATGGAACAAACCAAGAAAATATAATCATTATAATAACACAGATAGGGACAGAGAGAGACACAGCAAGGTAATAAAAAAATAATATATAAATATATAAAACTCCTTTGACCTTTGGCGGCGTCTCTTCGGATTCCAGAGGAGTCGAGCCATGATCTAAACAAAAGCTCCTTTTACTGCTGCAGCTATAACAGGGTCTAGACTCATTTGTATTTTTCTCCCGAGATTTCGTTTTTTGGCCACATAAGGGTTCTGCTTGGTTTCTTGATTGCTCTGTTTTGGTTAAGCTCTCATCAGTACAGGCTCCATCCACGCCTTCTCCATTGAACAACACACATGCAAACTTAATTATCCCAGTGCCCTGCCAATGAGAGGACCCAGCTAACTCGTATTCTTTGCTCACTAACAAACCCGGTAAACAGGTATGTTCAAATAAGATGTTCAAATTAAATATTCCTTCGCAAATTAATCCATTCTATATTTTTCTCTTTTTTCTCTCTATAAATAAGAAAAAACGAACTAACAACTAAAGAAAAGGGCTAACCATAACCTCTAGTTTACCAATTTGGATTACAGTTCTAATGTTCTCCTCTAAACTAATACTACTATAACTCTACAGTTTTTAATCCCATGTCTGTCTATGGGTCTCCATGAAAGGTCAGTGATAAGATGTGACACCAGACTCTGAGGGAGATATTAGCACGCTCACACAATACCTTGTCTGATGCATTACTGAGAAGGCTTGAGCGCTCTGCGTCGTGATCAATCATTAACCAGGATGGCTTAGGCATTTCCTATGGAACAGCGTATCTAATTACACCACGTAGATGCTGCCCCATTACCAGCCATTAAAAGTTACGCTGTGTAATTGTACACCATTAGAGAGAGCACTGTCCGTCTGCACGATCACAATAAGAACACGTCCAGATGGAGACATGAGTCATCTCGTATTCCTGGGAGCTGATCTGAAATAAAAACCAGTCTTGGCGTCCAATTAAGCCTCAAATCAAAAACTGTAAATTCACGAAATACAGAAAAAAAAGTCACACGTGATACGCTTTTGGATGGTATCGCTATGCGGATGGGGGTCACCGTTGGGGCCAAAACAATTGAGCAGTTAAAATACTTGGCCACCATTTGAGATACACTTAACATCCAAGATATGCATATATCCATCTGCCTTCCCAGGAATCAAGGTAATAAAAACTATATCTGGGACCCCTGGTGATCCACAGTGCATTAATTCAGATGTAAGGCCTTCGTATCCATTTCCCTGGTGTCTGAGGTGCTGAACCTGAATGCTTCTGCTTCTCAGCCTAGCCCACATCTTTTTTCTTCTTCCTTTTCTGCCTGATGGTTGACAGATTAGGCACTTCTCTGTAATTTCTCAAGGGCATCCACAGGAGATGGCAGGAGATGTTCCCAGGCTTCCTGTGGTATCTGGAGATATCTGGGTGGGCTTGTCATCAGCCGAGAGTCAAATCGTTTTTTTTCCATTGACCATAAAATAGATGTCCGCTCAATCGGCATGTCCATCAACTCCCTAATCAATGAGGAATAGTGACGCTTTTCCTGACCACCTCTGACAATCTGCTGGAAGAAACGACAATTTAGTCCTCCGAAAAAATGACCAATTGGTACGGTCAAGGAGACAAACCACTTAAATTATTTACGTTTCCTCTGTTTTAACGGGCGACCTGACTTCCCCCTCCCCACAGGAAATGAGTGTGTGGCGGTTTATGAGGCGCCTTGTTTGCCGAGCAGTGGTGTGTCTCATCTGCTGCATGCTGGCACACTAGCAGGGACAGCCTGGAAGGGACGACTTCCTCACAGAGTTATTTTAGTGCTGTAGAATTTGAAGGGAACTTTTGGGCGGAACCTCTGAGCACAGCCACTCATTCACCACTGCGTTCTTCGGCGAATGGGGTTAGTTTAGTAGACTGGAATAAACAACCCACGTTTATAGGAACGGGTCACAGTGGTCAGAGGAAGAGGAAGGGTCAAAGGGGTCAGTTGGGGGGGGGGGGGGG
>OMLJ01024228.1:1541-12684 GCA_900302595.1 Gadiculus argenteus | reverse complement strand
GATCAAAGGTCAGCTACAGGGATTGTGTCTCTGTCCTGTGATCCAACCAACATAGACTTCCTTGATCAATGCACTCAAAAGTCTGCTTCGTCTGCAGCTGAACGGGGGTCAAGGGTCAACACTGGTTAAAGCCCCATATAATATATGTACTGTATGTATTTATCAACAAAGGCTCGCCATGTTTACAATGTGCGTGTTGTATTAATCTATTAATGTATGTGTAATGCTATTTTAGCCATCATATCCCCCTCAAGTCGTCGCCAGACGACTTCACTTGAAATGAGTGCTAGATCTCAGTGCTTACAGTAGCATCACACATAACTCTATATCATCACACATATAACTACGTATCATCACACTTCTATCTAAACTCCCAATCGTATACCAGTACACATAAAACACCAAACATAATTAAAACTTTGATTGAAACTTCACGATTAAAAACTATTATAAGCGAACATAAGAAAATACAGCCAGTGGTGTCCTCAAGCCGGGAACGGGTAAGACCCCTGGCACTTGAGTGGGGATCCTTGGTCTCAGTTGTTGGGGGTCCGGGGTGTGGGGCGGCTTATTATATTTATAATGGGCGTGTTGTATGAATCTATTCATGTATGTGTAATGCTATTTTAGCCATCAAGATTCTGTCGACCAATCATCGGACGGTGTGTGTAGCTCCAACTTGTCGGCAGTGGCCGGCACCCTTTCAGGGTCTCAGTACCCCAACGGAGGAGTACTGCAAGTACGGCTCAGTGCGGCTCAGTCTGGGTCACACCTACTTTTTGGCAGTGGAAACGCGACCCGTATCGCACCTTTGCGGACTGAACCGACCCGCACCCTCCGGTGGGAATGCGCCATTAGTTTCACATTCCTGCGAGACGCTCCACGCCAGTTCTGAAGTCCCTGGCTCTTCCACTCACGGGTATACCTGGGAGGCGTGGCCTGCCTGAATGTCCCCTCCTACATATTCGGCAGGTGTATTTGGCAGTTGACGGTAGCCGCCTACTTACTTGTCTATGTCGTCAGCTGCTGCCCCTTTGTGGCAATGTGCAGTTATTACAGCTTTGTATTTCTGATATTGCCCTGACCCTTTGTGGCTGTGTAGATATTGTATATGCTAAAATACGTAACACAAGCCTAGCCACGTCACATCCGGTGTCCTATAAAATCCATTAACACTACACTAACTACTAGCCAACGAACAGTAATAAAGTGTATTTCTCGTATATGTTCTGTTTAAGTACTACGTTTTAGTGGGGTAAGTTATAAGTAAAGCTAGACTTTGTAATGTAAGTTAGCTTTTACCTTCTTAGCTAACTTTATATCTATAGGGATTGTATATTGTGCCGTCACAATGCAATGGTTTTTGGTTCTTAGTTTGGGCTTTATCAGGCTACGGTTTGGAATTTCTTACTCTAAGCCTGTACCATAGTGCAGGCATTCATTCATGATTATTTGCTCGAGTGACCCATGAATTTGCCCCCTTCCCTTCACCCAGCATCCACATGAAAACCCAGAGTGAAGAAAAACAGAACCGCCATCGTAAGTAATCCTCAACAAGATAAAAAACAAATGCAATTTGATTTGTAGAGTAGGCCTATAACTTTTTTTGCAATTCAGAATAAGGTTCTCAATTAAAAATGTAAGTGTGGCATTCATTGTAACTATTTTGTTACATTGAATGCCACACTTACATTTTAAATTGAGGACTTTATTCTGAATTGCACATTTTTTGTTAGACATTTTATATTTTGTATGGAGACTATTTCTCTCTCTCTTGAGTTTTCACCTAAGTTCAAACATCAAAAAGATAATATTTTATTAATCCCTCTATGCTAAATGCCCTCAATGTAATGTAATGTAAATGTATATCCCAAGAGGAATTGGGGTAAAAATTGATCATCGGATGGCTCTATCATAAAGACTTGTTTGTATGGATGGGAAGTTGTCACAGAGACAACGCACATCTCTTGGCACACGATAAAAGAGAGAGAGAGAGAGAGAGAGAGAGAGAGAGAGAGAGAGAGAGAGAGAGAGAGCACTTGTTTGGGAGAGAGTGTGATTGAGAGGGAGAGGGAGAGAGAAAGAGAGCAACAGGGAGGAAGGAAAGAGGAAAGAGAGGGAGAACATCAAGTAATAGGGGGTACTTCACCAGTCCCTCACTGTCAACACACTTACAATGACCTAATTTCAAAGATGACACACAACCTTTATGGTTCTGTGTCAGGTTTTAATGATTGATTGTCATTAACAGCAAAAGCAAGGAGTGGGGGAAAAAAGTCATTTTCGCTTAGTTACTTACGTACTTAGGCTGTTACCTGAGGCAAAGACAACCTTGACTTGTAGTCCACCACAGCAGAGAGATGAGCGCTAGGCGCTCATCTCTCCCTCGGAGTGAGGGGAGAACGTTTTCACAAGCAGTTTGATGCAAGAAGCTTGTGTTTGTGGCTAGTGACCTGTCAGGCTGTTCCTCCATGCATGGCTAGCTCCACTAATGAGCATACATCAGACGAAAGTAGCAGACGGACAAGAAGGAAGGGACTGTGTTGGGATGTGTGTGGAGAAAAGCTTAGGCCAGCGAAAAAAATTAATGTTAACAGCCAAAGAGGCTAACTGCGGTGTCTATTGCGATGTTAACTGCCATGCAACCACTCCTGTAACCACTACACTTAGATACTCACGGCTTTACTGCAAACTAACCAATGATTGGCAATGCTATCTGCTATTAAACTTACAGCTTCAATAAAACATAAACTTTAATGAAGAATAAAACACAAAGGTTAATGAAGATGAAGATGAAGATTTCATGAAGATTTCATGAAAAGAACAGAAATGTTGGCAGTTGCAGGAGAAGTAGTTGGAAGACGATTAGAAGTTGGCGCACTTAGGCTACAGGGTTGATTTCATGGTGGTGTCGCTAAGCTAAGAAGCACTTGCTAGTGTGACACCAGCTCATTAGTTACCTACAGAAATGACAAAAGTGCTAAGTGCTTTTTTACACACTTGAGAGGGTTAGCAAGCATTTAGGCTTCTGTCCACTCAGCTCTAAACACAAATGCCAAAGCTTTTAGTGATAGCGCCACATGGACGCATGTCACGCTCCACACACACACACACACACACACACACACACACACACACACACACACACACATTATTTTGAGTACCACATTACGGCAACCACTCTGAAACAAAATGGATCCAGTCTGGTTTGGTTCCTAACCCCAGCAATCAACTGAAACATAACGAATGCCAGAAAAACATTGTTCAGCAAGATTTATAGAGGAACACAGATATTGTTATTAAAAAATATTTGTCTTTTCGGTTGAATTACCTTCAACTATCTTTCCTCTGCCGATGCTAACCAGGGTCCCTTGGGATTTCTTTGAACTTCACATAAAAACAAGAAGGAAGTGAGTTGAGTTAAATTGGGTCTCCAACAGTTTTCATATGAATCTTCTCTTCATTGTGCAAAAGCAAGACTTAAATCTTCACAGGCCTATGGCTATTTTTTCCTGCCAATAATTCCAGAGTCAAATATGAGCACATTGCCTAAACATACTCCTGTGAACCAGAAACCTTATCTTTACTGTAACATTCACTTTTGATTACATTACATCGAAGATGACAAAGCCAGTGTTCAGGGGCCAAATATGTGAAACACAAATCAGTGTTTCCTCTGACAGCTATGCCAGGCAACACTTACAATGAGCCCCCATTTGCATAAATCCTTCATCAACTCCTTTCAAGAAATTACCTTTCTCATTGGACGTGGTTTAAACATAATTCTAAGTGAATCTAAGATGTGTTGCCATTATTTATTGTCCTCACAACACTGGTTGGTTTATGTCTTCTCACGGGTGGTAGATCTAAACATTCAAACTGACTACAAAGGCCGTCAGTCAGAACAAGGCCAATAAAGTTTCTCCATATGCTCTGTGGTGGTGAATGATGTCTCTGTTCTGCTTCCGTCTTCGAGTCTGGGGAGAAATAGATTGCAAGTTGCAAATTGAGAAATGGCATTTTCCACAACGTGGCATCTTAAAACTGCTCAGCCATCAATTTGATGAATTGATTAGGCTGTCCAATTGACTCAAATCAGTCACCCAGTACATTTTCGGGGAGATATTCTAACTTTCTGTATTTGTTACATACCTGCTAGACCATTCTGGCTCTGGATATGTTTTGATTTAAATTATATTGAAGGCTTACAAAAAAAATTTTTTTCTCTTTGTACACATTTTTCTTTCTTAATTCTTTGTCTTTGAACTATGGAATGGTTATTTTCTCAAGATAACCCAAAATAAAGTTTTCTGAAGTTGGATCAAATAGGCAGGTATTTTCTGTATTCAAATCCTTTCTTTCTTCTTGCCCCTTTCCAAACATTTACAGCACATCTCAGTCTGTCTCTCTCTCTCTCTCTCCCTTCCTCCATCGTCTTTGATTTTTCGCTCTGCTTCTTGCACGCTGGCGTAGACTCTGATTTGAGCTGTGGGATCAGACATCTGGAAGCATGCTGTTGCACCTGTTATTAATCCCCACTACAGACAGAAACACTTGATTCCATCTCTAAACCCCTCTCTCACCTCCTCTCTCCTCTCCTTTCCTCTCCCCTTCCTTCTCATGATCCATTCCCTCAGCTGTCACACAGTGCTGAGGAGCCAGCGTGCTCTGGGAAACATCGGCGAGATACACTCGAAAAAATAATTGAGACCAAGAGAGAGAAACATTCTGCACTCCTGAGGTTCTCCCAGGTACAACGCCTGCAGACCTGGAGCCCTGCCCAACTCTCAGGTCACTGAAAATAGTTTCAATATGTTTGGGATTTAATTAGTTATTGAGTCATTACCCTGCTGCCTGAGCCTGGTGGAAAATACAACCTGTTTGACATGGGATGACTGCTGTGCAGAGCGCATTAGGCGAGTCCTTTGGGTTTGACAGCACCGGGGAGTATAGTTAAGTAGCCGCGGCTCTGGGAGAGTAGACGGACTGCAGCTGAGTCTGGGTGGATGTCGGCTGAGAATTGTTGGAGGAAATGTAAACATATGGTCTGATAAGTTCCCCATGATGAGTCATATGTCACGACTGCAACAGAGACAGATGCAGATCATTATTTGTTTCTCCAGAGTGAACCTTTGTGCTGTGAGAATAAAGTACAATCCCTTCATCTGTCCATCTATCCTTCTTCCATGCATCCATCAATTAATCTATCTATGAACTAGATATCGCTTTCTGATCTCTGTTGGCTTTGTCCAGTAAGATGTACACACTGAATGTGAACACTTTTACATTCAAGAGTTGGACACTTTACCAGCTAAACTTATGCATACAATTTATTTGTCTATAAAAATATTAATTTACAATACACACATTGCTTTTACGGGAATTAAAGGAATCTCCCAGCCCCCAAAAGCAAAACAAAAGCAAAACATCCAACAGGATGATGAAGTTTGACAAAATATAGCTGACCACTTCCCTGTCCAGACCCTGAAACGTTTAATCATCTCTAATTGTCTGGCAAACAGGACAAAGACACACACACACACGCACACACAGTGTGCGTGTGTGTGTTAATGAGGACATGCTTGGCCAGTCCTTCTGATGGCTAACAGCCAAGCATTTGTGAATGTTGACACAGACAAACAAAAAGGCGTTTAGCGCTTTGAAATTCCATCAGTGTATTATTGCCTGTTCTGCGCTTTGTCTCCTCCAGTATACAATATTACAATATTAAATGCATGTGTTGGAGAAAACTTACATAATGTTTGGTAAAGACATATCATCAAAGCAACATATCATGATGATTTAAGAAAAGCCCTTTATTCAAAATGTCAAATAAGTTAGAAAAATAACAAAGTAATACAATTTATTAAGCAGAAATCAAATGGCATCATGCTCTTCTACATAATATCCGTTTATAACAGTTTTATATAACATTTTATTTGAAGCTCTCTAAGGCTTGAAAATATAAGTATTCAATACATGTTTGTGCAAGTATGTGCAGGCATAGAAATATGTAATGTCAGATGGAATGAATCATACATGCATGAAAAGACACACACACACACACACACACACACACACACACACACACACACACACACACACACACACACACACACACACACACACACACACACACACACACACACACAAATTGCAACATACTTAACGTCGGATTGGTCACTTCTCAACCAGCCAAAGTACTTTCTAGCTAGGAAGTACTTCCTGATAACAAAATAATAGATAATATCCCACAACACTGATATACATATATCATATTTATGCAAGATAATTTCTGAGGAATAAAAACAGCTGCTTTACTTTGGTATTTTTTTAATCTGCTCTGCAAATCAAGACCAAATCCATGCATGATCCTTCATCAGTACAACATATTTTCACAGTTACAAGGAGGACATCCATGTCTGTGATTTGTGATCACTGGGCGACCCAGAGAATGGAAATGTTTGTCCCGCCCTGGTTGGTGATCTGGTTCACCCGCCCACGGACGCAGTCCAAGGTGACATAGATGGCCGTGCCGTTCTGGACCTCGAAAGAGGTCCTCAGCCCTAAGCTGGCCCACTCGCTCCCTTCAGGCATGTGTCCGGACACCTGCTGGGCCACAGGACCCTCCTTGGCCTGACCGGTACCTCCACCTCCGCTACCACCTCCGCCCACCCGGTACAGAGAGAGCTTGACCACGTTACAGGAGTGGATGAGCTTCAGGTTGAGCGCCACGTTGGCCATGCCTTGCTCGCGGAACACAAAGTTCTTCCGGGCGTTGGATTCTCCGGCGGTGGCCAGGCGGATCTGCCGGCTGTCGGGGCTGACCTGCTGGAAGAAGAGCAGTTTGTTCCGCACGGCGCCGGATGGCAGGCCCGTCGGGGACACGGTGGCGGTGAGCGCTGACGACACGGCTGCCGGGATCCACACGAGGCTCAGCACGCTGATGCCGCTGCTGTCGCCAAAGTAGCGCACGTTGCACTGCGCCGGCGTGCTCACCTCAAAGGTCAGGGTGTCCTCGGCGTCCACGCGCACCGCGCCTGACAGCGTGACAGACGTGTCACGGTAGTTGACGCCCGCCTTGAACGCCCGCATGACCTCCAGGGCGCTGCCGTTGTGGTTGGTGTAGGCCACCACGGAGAACCCCTCGCGGATGCAAGTGTGGCCCATGGCGTACAGCGCCTGCTGCAGGACGAACTTCACCACACCGCTCTCCGTGAAGCGCACACCCCGGCTGTCGTGGGTCAGGCCCACCATGTAGGCGTCGGAGACGGACACGGTGCGGAACGTCGGCCGGTAGCTGGTCTGGTAGTGCGTCGACACGGTGGTCTGCGCCGTCATGGCCACGGCGCCGGTGTCATGCGACAGCCAGAAGAGGCTGAAGGGGTGTCCATGGAGATCGTAGGCATGCAGGTCCTTGGTCTGGTTGCAGTGCTGGTTGGGGCTCTTCAGCACCAGGCTCAGGGTGTGGTTGGGCTCCACCTCCAGCGCGCCGCTCACACTCACACTCTGGAAGTACTTCCCGTCGGGCTGCTCGATGCGAACGCTACTCAGGTCCCACCGGCCATCCTCTTCCTCCTGGCTGCCGTTGAGCCGCATGCCCAACTGCAGGAAGTTGCGGCAGCTGTGCTTCAGGGCGAAGTTGTGGTCCAGCCATAGGAGGCCGTGCTGCTGCAAGCTGAGCCTGCCACCCTGCATGGAGAGCAGTCCGCTGGGGTCTCCGCTGTCGAGGATGTTGAGCTGCAGGCCCGGGAAGATGGAGCCGGAGGAGGAGGAGCGGGAGGAGGACCTGGCTGGGGGAACCTGGACGTTGCCCCCCCAAGCCTGGGACAGACGGACGGGCTCGGTGGACAGCAGGGGCCCAGTGCAGACGGTGTCACTGACTGCGGTACAGGGTGCAGAGGCCCGATGCCCGTCACAGTCAAAGCAGGCCTGGCACTCCTGGAGCTCCTGGTTGTAGAAGTATTCGAGGCCGCACACGCCCGTCTCTGCCTCGCGCTCTGAGATACCCAGGCACCTGAAGCCTCCTGTTGGGGGATGCACATGCATACAGCATGGAATTTCAATTAATTAATAAAACTCCTAACTTTGTAGTAATGTTCAGTTGTGTTTCCATGTTGTAAAAACCTGTGACAATTGTAAACTGACCTGGGGTGTTGAGACACTTCACCCGCTCCCCACAGATGCTTGGTAACTCCAGGCATTCATCTCGGTCCTGTAATTCAGACACACCAATGAGTCCATTACTTAATTAATCTTCACACATGAACACAGTACAAACTGTTAAAGAGTAAATATACGTACATCTTAAAAATATAAATATATCTTGTTGTTTTGTTGCCACCAAAGGTGTCCCAATTCTAAGTGGAATTGGGTCAATGAAAGCATGAGTTTTCTCGTTGATGTATGAAAGTCAACTCATGGATGGTAAAAGGTATTCTGTGATGTTGACTGATTATCGTTCTCTGTGAGACAACCGTCTGTTTCCCATTTAGGCTTACAGAACCGAGTTACAGAAGAGTTCAAGGTCCAAGAACGACCCAACATGAGCTCAACCTTTCAATGGTAGGCTTGGGTTGCAATACTGTGCATTGGTTTTCCAACTCTTATGGTCCTGTAACCCCATTTTTTAGATCTGACCCCAACTGTGGGTACAAGTAACTTTGCAGTCCGTCTGTACATATGAGGACTTTACAGGGCCATTCAAAACATTTAATATCAAAAATGTGCTGTCAAATATGTGTCAACAATCTCTCAATATTCATATCAGGCGATCAATTCGGGTCCCGACCCCAAGATAGGGAAACACTGCATAATTGTTTCACAACTCTTTAAGGACTTTCACCACCAACACCACTACCCAAAGCCCAAAAGCACACAAAGCAAGCAAGAAGAATTTCACAGTGTATTTGTTACGAAACAATGCGTCACCGCATATTTGTTACAAAAAGAATCATAGTGTGTTAATGAAGCAAAGCACACTGACCACAAATGTTTCGGGGTGCATTCTATTTTGGACGCTTAAATTCCAACATTTTCTGTCCGACACGGCCCTGTCGTGACCTTAGACCTCTAGCAGGGGTAGGGTGTTACCTGGCACATGCGGTCAGTGTTGGGTGAGCACTGGGAGATGAGGAAAAACCCTGGTGGACACATGGTGCACCTCTCACAGCGGGGGGGCTCCTTCTGGAAGTCACAGAACTCCTCGCCACTGCAGGGCGTTGTGCAGCCAAACAGCGGCTGGGGGAAGTGAGCCTCGCCCAGGACGTCCACCACTTCCACCACCTTGGAGTCCTCGTCCATCTTGTGCACAGCGTAGGACTTTTGCAGCTGGCTGCGCGCCTGACTCTGCAGCCCGGCCAGGTGGCTCTGGAAGTAGCTCTGGAGCTCCCCCTGCAGGCCCTGGAAGGACACCTGCTTGACGGTGTCGGAGAGCATGCCATACTGGGCCTTCACCGTGTCCATCTGCTCATACATGCGCCGTTGCTCGGCCAGGATGTCCCGCTGCTGGGAGAGCAGCGCCTCCTGCTGGTCCACCAGCTTCTGCTGCAGGTCCCTGATCACCACCTGCTGCACTCGCAGGGCCTCCACCAGACTCTCCTGACCCTTGGACAGCTGGAGGTGGAGGATGAGGGCGTCTTCTGATGGAACCTCGTTCTCCCCTGAAGGGCAGTGGATGGAAGGGGTTATGGCAGTGAGCTTTTTGGCCCCCATTTTTAGATATGAAAATTCTAAATTCAGGGGTGTCCATGATTCCAAGCTGAAAGGTTCTGGCATGAATTCCAATGTCTAGCCTACATGAAGGTATCCTTGGGCAAGACACCCTAATCCCTACCTTAATGACATGTCTCTGTATTGTCTTCCCCCTACCTGCTCCTTAATGACGTGTCTCTGTACTGTCTAACCCAGGGGTCACCAACATTTTTTAACCTGAGGGCTACTTCATGGGTACTGAGTCATATGAAGGGCACCCAGTTTGATACACTCTTCTGAAATAACAAAGTTGCTCAGTTTGCCTTTAGTTATATATTATTATTAATGATTAATGATACTCATCTATGTGAAGATGCTGATCATTTTGACATCATTGCTGTTCCTGCACTCACCTTTGAACTAGAATAGGTCAGAGTTCGACTGAATTATCTAAACTTTCGTGTATTATACAAATATTTTTAATTATTTTATTTTAAAGATCTTGTCACTTTAATATACATATAAATGCAAGTGTGATTAAAAAATAATTTATTTTATTTTTGTGAGTTGTGCTATTTTTAGAACAGGCCTGCGGGCGCCTCATATGGTCCTTGCGGGCGACCTGGTGCCCGCGGGCACTGTGTTGGTGACCCCTGGTCTAATCCCTGCCTAATCCTTAACTTGTCTCTGAACTGTCTAACCCCTACCTGCTCCTTAATGACCTACCTTTGTACTGTCTAACAGCCACCTGAGGTCATCAAGGCACATCCTTGATGACCTGTCACTGAACTGGCTAACCCCTACCATTTCCGTAATTAACTTGTCTCTGTACAGTCTAACCCCTACCTGCTCCTTAAGGACCTGTTTATGTAGTTTGTATACCCAAACTGTTCCTTAATGACATGTATATGTCTACCTACTCCTTCATGAGTGGTTTATGCACTGTCAAACTCCTCAATGCTCCATAATGACCTGTATCTAAATCCACTGTCAATTAGAATATAGGAATTTGCTAAATGAGCAAATTTAGTTTTTTATTAAGGATCAAATATAGTTTAAGGAACCCACAGCTGGATTCCTACCAAGATCCGGTTGGTTTCACTTAAACCAGAAAGCATTTGGTGCTGGAAAGGAGATGAAAACCTGCTGCCTCATCACCATTGTTTATGCATATTTAAAACCCACAGGACACACAAGATAAATAAGATGATGCATTCATGTACAACCACAATTCCCTCAAGAAGGACTTGAACAAAAACCAGGCAAACATCTTTTTAAGGGTCATTGTTTTGAATTTCAAGTATTTTGGTTCTCTGAAGCGGGCTGTGATCACAAAACATAAGTTCCTTATCTGCTGAAAAGCATCAATACAAGATACTTTGTGCTACTCCACTAACTGTCTAAGGTCATTCAGACATCATGCTATGGTTAGCAGATCCCCCCCCCCCCC
>OMLJ01024116.1:0-10300 GCA_900302595.1 Gadiculus argenteus | reverse complement strand
CTAAAGGGGTAGTTCGGGACATATTTGGACCTCATTTCCAAGTGAGCCAGTGTGTTATTTATCATTGGAGACCGTTTTCAACACTTTCATTTAGTCCTTCTAGTTGCAGAAAACGCTTGTGCTAGGCTAGCGCAAGTCGAGGGGATCTGCTAGCCTGCCAATAAAAACAGTTTTACCCACTCCACAGTACACCCAAGGCAAACCAATTATAACGCCAGACTGTCTATGTAAATGTCTGTGTTGATAGAATAATGTTAGAAATAAACTTACCATTGCATTACATTTAGTTTATAATCCCTGTATTTGGAAGCAGGCTATGGCAGCGGCGGACTGATATTAACCTGGAGTGTGCTTCTCTGTTTACCTTTACCAGAAAGTAGTCCCCCAAAATCTAATGTGATCATTGCGATACAAGGATAGTTTTATTTCTAATATTATTCTATCAACACAGACATTTACACCGATATTCGGGCATTATAATTGGTTTGACTCGGGTGTACTATGGAATGGGTAAAACTGTTTTTATTGGCAGGCTAGCAGATACCCTTGACTTGCGCTAACTTAGCATCAGCAATTTCTGCAACTAGAAGGACTGAATGAAAAGTGTTGCAAACGGTCTCCAATGATAAATAACACACTGGCTCACTTGGAAATGAGTTTCGAATTTTTCTTTTTTTAATTTTTTTTCTTTTTTCATTTTCTTGGCTAAAGGACATTGAACGTTCCTGTCTGGAAACTCCAGACGTCATTGCAGAGACTTCATCAGATAGTGATGGATCCACATCTGATAAAGACTATGCACCTCATAAAGCAGAAATCAGTGATGGATCCAGCACTGACGATGATTATACACCTCATCAACTCACTGCATCAACTTCCTCAACTTCCTCAAGGTATAAGGACAGTACAGAGAGTGTTGCACAACACATAGACTGTGCTGAAGATGGAGACGGGGCTGCTTCCAAGAGCACATCAGACACTGTAAACCCAAACCCCAAAGACATTTCCACCAACAAAAATTACTGTTATGTCTGCAATATCCCTCAGTCTAAGATTGCACGGCACCTTAAAAAACATGAAAAAGTAGAACCAGCTATTGCTGAGGCATTCATGTTTCCTCCACATTCAAAAGAGAGAAAGAGATTGCTCGAAAAGCTCCGTAACCGAGGGAATTACCAACACAACCAAACGGTTATGGAGAATCAGAGTGGACCTCTGAAAGTAAAAAGAAGACCGGGAAAAAAACAGCCACTAAACAAAAAAATGTATGTTCATTGTTTGTATTGCAAAGGTATGTTTGTACGTAAAGAACTGTGGCGCCACATGCGTAGATGCCCTTCAAAAACTGCAACAGACACCGAAGCAACTGGTCAGAGCAAAGTTCTTGCACTGGTTGATGTTGCAGAGGCAACATCTTCCAAAGCTATCTCTCCTGGTTTCTGGAAGGTCCTTGGGAACATGAAACAGGACGACATTGCATCTGTTGTCCGGAACGATTTTCTCATACTGCAACTCGGTCAGTCTTTTTACAATAAACACGGCAACGATCCAACAAAAAATGAATATATACGACAGAAGGTTCGAGAAATGGGGAGGCTCTTGTTGAGCCTGAGAAAAAATCATTCAATTTTTAGTTTTGAAGATGCTGCAAAACCAAACCATTTTTATAAAGTCATTGAGGCTGTGCGAGATGTTGCAGGCTTTCATGAAGACACGCATTCATATCACACTCCGAGTCTTGCTTTGAAATTAGGGCATTCCCTAAAAAAGATTGGGGATATTATGATCTGCAGGGGTATTGCAGCAGAAGATGACAAAATGATCAGCGCAGCTGAACGATTCCAAGCTCTCTGTACAAAAGAATGGACTGAGCTTGTCTCACACACCGCTCTTGCAACTTTGAACAAAGCAAAGTTCAACAAACCGTCAACAATACCATTTACTCAGGACGTGCAGCGGTTCCACCAGTACCTGGAACAAAAATCTGCTGACGCTGTAAAAAATTTAACAGAGAATGAGTCTCCACAGGCATATGCCGAACTTGCCAGGGTAACTCTTGCGCAAATAATTATATTCAACAGACGTCGTGCAGGAGAAGTGTCGAAAATGAAACTGGAGTCTTTCAAGAAAAGAGACAAGACTGAGCTCCATGAGGACATAGCTGTTGGTCTCACACCATTTGAACGAAAACTGACCAGGCACTTCAGCAGGGTAGAAATAATGGGAAAAAGAGGGAGAAAAGTTGCTCTTTTGATGAACCCTGAGGTTGTCACTGCAGCAACACTTCTTGCAAATAAAAGAGATGCATGCAATGTGCACAATGACAACCCCTTCCTATTTGGAAGGTCACAGTGTCCCTCCACAAGCTTCTACAGGGGGCAGGACTGTATCAGGATGTTTGCCAGTCAATGTGGAGCAAAGAATCCAGAATATCTAAGGTCAACGCATCTTCGTAAGCATGTAGCGACACTCTCCCAGATTCTCAACTTGAAGAACAATGAGCTGGACCAACTGGCAAATTTTTTAGGGCATGATATTCGAGTCCACAGAGACTTCTATAGACTCCCAGAGGCAACAATTGAAATGGCGAAAATCTCAAAGCTTTTGCTTGCCATGGAGAAGGGATCTCTAACGAAATTCCAAGGAAAATCTCTTGATGAGATTGAGATTGAAGGCGAGTACTTTTTATTTTTTATCTTTATTTTTAATAGCTTGTTACAGTTACATCATGCATTACAGGTAGTACAATACATTAAAGGAACAAGAAATTCAATAACAAGTCTGGAATGGAGAATTTTATAGAGAACACTTTGTGAAAGATGATAGTAGTATTATGATATTATTATTAATTAGTAAATAATACAATGTATGAAAATTATGTGTTCATCAACATGCTTTTCTTTAGATGAACTGGAACCGATTGATGGAGATGCTGAAGATGATGAGGACAATGATGGAGACAGTGACGATGATGGGGAAGATGATGGAGATGAAGTGGCAGAACCTGTCCTTGGACTGCAGGGTATGTAACATATGTATTCTTCGAAAATGCAGTGAAGGGTTCAGTGTCTAACATTGGAGTACACATTCTATGTGAATTCCACATTTGTGGCTTTATTATTGCTTTATATAAAAGGGAGCTACATCTCAATATATTGTAAGAGTTCAATGCTTCTATGAACCACAGCCTCAATAATGAATGTAGTTAATTGACCTCTTGATGAAAACTCCAATTTATCTTTGTAAAGGTCTGTCTGTGTCTGCTGTCTGTGCCCTGTCTGTCTGTCTGCCTGTGTCTCTGCTGTGTCTCTGTCTGTATCCTGTCTGTCTCTCTGCTGTCTGTGTCTTGTCTGTGTCCTGTCTGTATGTCTGTCTGTCTCTCTCTGTCTGTGCCCTGTCTCTCTGTCTGTCTGTGTTCTGTCTGTCTCTCTGCTGTCAGTTTCCTGTTGTCAGTCTGTCTGCATTAGAAAACATGGCTGTGTGTGGAGTGGTGCTGAAATCTTATGCATTGTGTCATTTCTTTAGCAATTGTCAAGTAGCGTAACTTACAACTTGATTCACAAATTGCAAATGGGGAATCTGACTTGGCTGCAGCTTAAAAAAATTGAGTCAAAAGGTCATCTGTAAAGCTTTCAATTAATAAATGTGCCTTTTCAAAAGTGAAGATAACTTAACTGCTGTAATAATTCATATTATGGCAAGCACTACTCAATTAAGTTGTAGTAGTAGTTATGGTATCCCTGATGTCCAAAATTTGACAGATACTGTATGTATGTATAGCAGAGCCACCAGGATGACCCTATTTATTTATTTATGAGTATTTTATTATCCACCTTGTATATTGTGAACCGGTGTAACAAGTGAATGTCTGCAGTGTGGAATCAATAAAGTCAATCTTATCTTATCTGAACAAATATGCATGTCAGGATCATGCTTAAATCGCAAAACTAAAATCACATCCTGAAAACATTTAGACTCCATTACTTTTGTCATCATTACTTTGATTGATGACACAGGCCTGTTTTGCTTTCTCTTGAAAATGTAGGGATGGAGAATCCTGAGGAGATCACCAGCTCAGAAGGTAATGTGTGGGAATACCACAGATTTTTCTTTATTTTTATTTCATTGGAGGTACTACTAAAGAATTGGTTTGGAGTTTTATTCTTACAAAAGGTATTTTTTGTTTCTGTAGAAAAAACGAATCAGCTGAAAAATCAGAGTGAGGTCACCGGCTCTAATGGTAGGTCTCCAGTCATTCATAACTTTTATTTTGTACTTCAAATGTTGTACTACTGTCAGTCTTAGTTTCAGGTAGGGCCTGAATGTCATGTGCTTTGGCTTAATTTGAAGGCCTATGCACACAGCCATCTACTTATCAATATCACTTTGGGTATCATGGTTAATTGGTTTTGTTGTCAAAGATGAAAAGATTTGTGTTATTTTATGTTTTTTGGATATAATTGTATCACTGGAGATACTTAAATTTATTTTTAGATGTTTTAGTTTTAGACATTGAGTGATAAAATGTGCCTCTACAATGTATATGATTCAAAATAAAAGTTACATTATTGCATAGCTTTTCAAAATAAAAGTTCAGATTCCTGATGCTCAGAAATTTTGAGGAATCGATTTCAACATTTGTTCTTCTTCACCAGGAAAAAGAAAACGTATGCATTCAGCCCAGGAGGAGGCCAGCAACCGCAAAGGTAAATATTATTATCATCATTATTATTATTATTATTATGCTGCTGCCATGGATTGATTTTCTTTTTAGGTAGTGTAACATTAAAAGTTATGTTGATGCTACTTAAAACCTGTAGAGACTAAGATTTGAACAGCAAATCTTTTTTTGTGGTGTAGGTTTCAGATTGTCAAAACATCAACTGTAGTGCACATGCCGTTGGTGTCAAGCTGCCATTACTGTTCTTGATATGTCAGTCCTAAAGATAGGATTTGATAAACATATCTGATTTGTCTGCACTCTGAGCAAAGCCTAACTGTCTTTGTGTTCAGAGTTTTAGTAAAAAGAAAAAAAGTTGTCATTGACCCAGGATGAGTCTTAAGAGTTCTAAAGGTATAATGTGTGATTTTAGGGTGGGGGTCATGTTGAGGATGTAGGTAGGTATAACGGGGGATAAAGGTCTTATCGAATTTCAGGTTTATTTGTTATATGCAGGTGTCTGTCACCATGCTGTCTCCTGTCCACGATCATCTCTTTAGTTTTGCTGATGTTCAGAGAGAGGTTGTTGATCTAACACCAGCTGGTTAGCATAGAATGTGTTGAGTTCATCCAGGAGCAATGCGGTGTGCTGACCAATGTCTCTATTTCTCCTTTTGTAGTCTGATGCACCATAGTCCGCTCCACATGGAGTCAGAGCTGTTGTAGTCCGACTCCACTTTGTCCCTGTATATCTCGTTGTTCGTGCCTTAAACTTAGCACAAATCTCCTAACTGATCCAGGGTTTCTGGTTTGGGTAGGTGCAGATAGGAGCTGTAGGGACCACATCACCAGTGCACTTAGAGTCTGTAGTAGGCTACATATGTGGATATTCATTGATGTTGCAGTGGTCTGATTTTCAAGATAGGATGGGTAGGGGTTTGTAGCTGTCTCTGAATCAGGTGTAGCAGTAATCCAGAGTCTGCTCACCCCCAGTGGGAAAAGTGATGTGTTGGTTGTATTTTTGGGAGAACCTTTTTCATGTTGGCTCTGAAGTCTCCCAAAACAATAAATGCAGCCTCAGGTGAGAGTTCCATTTATACACATCTACAGCTCCTCCAGGGCTAGAGTCTTATCAGCCTATGTAAATGAATATTGTCTTTTATGTGTTGTAACTTTGGGGATACTGTGAAGAAGACCATTTACTCTGTTAGCTAAGTGAGCGATCTTTTATAGTTTGTTCTTTTTGACACTTGTAAGCATGTTGCAAAACACATAGCACCATACAGAGGGACTGGCTGTTCACTTCCACAATGATTTTTTATCTTATAGTGTCTACTTCTCGTAAGATACAGCTTATTCAGTCTGTATACTGTAAATATTATAATTTGGCTTTGAAAATTAAACAACTTTTCCACAAATGGTTTGTAGTGTGTACAAGCTATTCTCAAAAGAGCATTTCTTGTTTTCTGCAGGAAAAACAAAACTGTTGAAAACCCAGGAGGTCACCAGCTCCCAAGGTAAAAGCTGCTTTTCCTACATTTACAACAGTGCAGTAGCACAGTTGAGGTGATGACCCAAGAAATTAATTAAACTAAATTGAATTAGGTTTAATATACTTCATCTTATATCCTCTGGAAAGACCCTATCTGTGTGGTTTCCCAAGGCATGCTGGTTGTGTTGCGTTGATGGTGTTTGTTCAGTTTAGATTTTAGTTGTGTCTTTTGAGTCGTCCATTCGTGTCGGTCAGCTGTCTTCATATACCACTGTAATTGAATAACACTTTATTCTATTACAGTGGTGAACATTACATTTGTATAGAACATAAAAACAAAGTCAACTATTTAGCTGTATTGGATATCTTCACAATCTAAGCAAGAAAAATATGTTCTTGTGATTGGCAGTGTCAAGAAGATATGTGAAAAAGCCATGGAGTGAAAGTGAAGTCAAAGCAGTCACAAAATACTTCAGAACTCATATTTCTAAGGGACAGCTTGCATCCAAACTGGAGTGTGAGCAGTGCAGGCTTGCAGAGGATCCTGTTTTGCAGCATAGAACTGTTCAAAATATCAGGGATTTTGTGAGGAACAGGGGGCTTAAAAATAAGCAGGTCGCATAGAGCCCTTTTTTTTTTCTTTTTTTTTTACGTTTATGTTTTGAGCAGTACTTTTGAGCAGTACTAGAAATACTAGTAGATATTGCCCAATTTTTGTTGTTGTTATTGACTGACTAATATTGTGCTCTTTTATTATATTAATTATTTTACTCTGAACCTTTTTTGCACTTGAATTCTATGCATACATGTTATGTTAAGCTTTTATAGAACGTCAAAAAGCCATGGCGTGAAAGTGAAGTCAAAGCAGTCACAAAATACTTCGGAACTCATATTTCTAAAGGACACCTTGCATCCAAACTGGAGTGTGAGCAGTGCAGGCTTGCAGAGGATCCTGTTTTGCAGCGTAGAACTGTTCAAAATATCAGGGATTTTGTGAGGAACAGGGGGCTTAAAAATAAGCAGGTCACGTAGAGCCCCTTTTTTTTTACGTTTGTTTTGAGCAGTACTAGCAATACTAGTAGTTATTGCCCAATTTTTGTTGTTGTTATTGACTGACTATTGTGCTCTTTTATTATATCAGCAATTATTTTACTCTGAACCTTTTTTGCACTTGAATTCTATGCATATGTGTTATGTTAAACTTTTATAGAACGTTTTATAAAGATTCAAAGTCTCATTATAATAAAGTGTTTTTCATTGAAAGAAATTGTGATCTAACATTTCATTTATTTTCCTCTAGTTGCTGACACAATTTCAATAAGAACCCTTGAAAAGGTGAATGTAAAACAAGAGAAATTCGAGCAGAAGTTCAAGCTGCTGAGCATGTCAGCCACTCGTTTAATAAACGCCCATTTTATCCCTTTTAAAATAAATCAATTTCTCATATTACTGAGGTTGTCATTGTTTACAGATGTTAACTAGAGAGGTTGAACTCAGCAAAATCATACTGTAGAACTAAAACTTGCCCACCAATTAGTGCTCTGTTCCATTGATCAAGGCTGAGCTAGTTTTCTATGGATTTTTGTGTATAGGTAATGTTTAGTTGTACCAGGTTGATCCTCACAACTAAGGGTTTAATAGGCTTCAGACTCATCAGTTCAATCAGAAGTTTATTGCCAAGTAGGTTTGCACAATTTGACTTGGTGTAGTTAGTGCAGAATAAACATTAAGTAAAAAATATAGGAAGATAAAAAAACAAGTATTAAAATCTAAACAATATAAACATATATACAAAATCTTCTACAACGAAGGAGCTGTAGTGCAAACTGAGGCGCAAGTATATGACATGTAACAGTGAGAGTTTACAATGTATTCACAGAATTCTATAAATGTGCAGATATACAACAGGCTGAAGTGGTCACAAATAAATAAAGACTGTTAATGTTATGCAGAAAGTCTGAAGATGCTACGTTAATGTAGCATGTCGATCTGGATGGGGAGAGGGAGAGAGTCAGTGTCAGAGGGGGCTCCAGAACTTGTTGATAAGGCTAATAGTGGATTGGAAGAAACTGTTTTTGTGGTGAGAGCTTTCGGTCCTGATGGACCGCAGCCTCCTGCCAGCGGTGAGTGTCTCAAAGAGTCTGTAACCGGGGTGGGAGGGGTCAGCCATAATCTTACTTTCACGCTTTATGGTCCTAGAGTTGTACAGGTCCTGGAGGGATGGAAGATTGCAGCTGATCACTTTCTCAGCAGATCAAATGATACGCTGCAGTCTGCCCTTGTCCTTGGTAGTGGCAGCAGCGAACCAGATGGTGATAGAAGAGGTGAGGATGGACTTGATGATGGCAGTGTAGAAGTGCGCCATCATTGTCTTTGGCAGGTTTATTTTCTTCAGCTGCCGCAGGAAGTACATCCTCTGCTGGGCTTTCTTGATGAGGTCCTGGGAGATGGTAGTTCCCGGGAAGCGAAAAGACTCCACTGCGTCGATTGTGGAGTCACAGAGGGTGATGGAGGCAGGTGCTGATGGTCTGTGAGTCTGAGACATTTTTCCCCAGCTTCACGTGCTGCTTCCTGTCAGAAAGGAAGTCTGTGATCCACCTGTTACTAGCTACTGTTGAACTCCTGAGCTACATAGCTCACCACTACTGCCACTCGACACTTTATGGAAAAACATGTTTACATCTCTCTACATTTCAGTTTACATTTTATATTTATACCTAGATTTATATTATACATATTATATATTTATATCACATTACATTTACCTCCACACTTTATTATTATTATTATTACTGTTATTGTTGTTCTACTTACTTTTATTTCTATTTATATATTTAAGTCTTTATTGCACTATTGGAGGAGCCCAAGACTTAAGAATTTCATTGCCAGCGACTGCTCTGTCATTGTTGTGCATATGACAATAAAAACCTCTTGAATCTCTTGAATCTCTCTTGAAGAACGATCAGTTTTCTCTGTTTCATGTCAGAGCCTACGCACTACTGAGGGCCGTTTCTTGAAGGCTCTTATTTCGGAAGAAGCAAAGGTTTACGTAAAGACACGTAAGAGCATGTCGACAGAAAGGAGCATGAATCAATGTTCCTAATTAATTAATTAATTACAATTTCTAATATGCATGATGTGCAATATATCCAGGCGCTGTGCACATTGTACTGATTTTGTGGCCTATAACTTTTATTTCAAACTAAACTATTTCATCAGTATTTTATCAATGTAGACATGGTGAAAAAACCTGAGGCCACGAAAAGCATTTCTGGAACCAGAAGCAAAGCCCTCTGCATCGCTGTCTACTGGGTGATGGACGGCCACTTAATGGGACCAGCATATTGCTCATCTGACCTTTGACCTTCCTCTGCTGCAGGCAGCAGCCAGACTGTGTCGTCGACGCGTCTTCAAGCTTTTCATTAAACGCCACAACATCTCACCATAGATGGAGGGACCATCTACGTATACTGTTATTCGTGATACATTAAGACGTCTCTTAAAAATGTTTGCTTAGTAGTCCTACCCCAATAAATGTAATTCTTTGATCTGCTGATGAACACATTTGGGGACCATTTGGTGGTCTATTAGCACGTTGGGATATGCTGGCCACATAATGTATATCAAAAGTATCTTCTTTATTCGCTGGTGTTCCCATCCGAGATTTAATTGCCAAGGAGGGAGCTTTGAAGCGTATTTGGCTGATCTGTAAGAACCCATCTTCTACAAAAATTGGGTGCTCCATCCACACCGACACGATGCTTGCGTTTTCCCCCCGCTAGAGGGCGCCCCTCGCCCGTGTGTGTCGCTGGCTGAGCCGACGCCGACAGACGTGTGACTTAAGAGACAGGACTGTAATACCCAAACACTGGGCCAGTGCAGTGCTAGGCTTCCGGCTTCCATTTGGCCATGTTGTCATTATTCCTCAAAAAACCCTCGTTCTGCATCGCACTGAGTATGGCTCTCTCTGAGCTAGGCCCTACAGAATGTGGGAACAGCCAATGGTTGAGATGTCCCTATTTGTCTTCTGGAGTGCACTCATCACTGTGATGAATACATATAGTTAAGGCTTAATGTAGGCAATTACAGCTCTGAATGCAGGACGTATTGCAGGCGTATCTAAAGGGAGGGGTTTTATAAATCGGGGT
>OMLJ01023857.1:1448-12075 GCA_900302595.1 Gadiculus argenteus | reverse complement strand
TCCTGTAGCTCGTCTCGCATGCAGCTTCCCCACTGCTCCCTCTCTGAGACTGAACTGCCGCGGCTCAATACTAAACCTTGGTTGGTTGCGCCGACCCACGTGATCCCGTGACGTCACCACCAGGTGACCCAGGTGACAATCCCGCGAGATTTGGACATAATACCGCGAGAGTTGAGAACCAGATACCCTGTGAGTGAGGGATTTATCACCCCTGTTACACACTCCCCCTCTAAAACCATGCAACTCCGGTGCATGCTACACTACCTGGACCCGTGAACATGCAGGGGAATGGGACACAGGACTGGCAACCGATTCACCGTACGCATCAGCCAAACTATGCAAAAGTGTCTGCACAACAGAAATTAACGGATTACCCAACCCGGTGTACTGCAGACGCTTGGGCGGTTGCCGCTGCCTCGAAGAACGACGGATAGACTGACCCGGTTCGACAACATCTAAATCACCCCCACCTTCAGAGTCTAAACCAGCGACGGGTATTTCAGTGGCACGCTGTGATTGAACGACCGAATCAGGGGATGTCTCTACAGGGCCGTCGAGCTCCCCATCTTCCTCTGATGGCAGGGTGTCAAGAATGGAACTGACCTCTTCAGGCTTTGTTAAGTACTCTCCATTTTCCTCCTCCGACGCTCCAGAGACATCCTCTTCCACACTGAGCAAGGGTGGATCCACAGCACCAGTCACCAGAGAACCCTCCTCGACCTCCAGCAGGTTCCTTGCAGGTGAGTGCATTGGTTCAGCCAACGCTGAGTTGGTGGATGACAGCTGGGCAGGAAGAGTTCCATCTACACAGAACTTTACAGTTGCTGGGATTGAAACCTGGGCAATTCTCCCCTCCTCCTCTTCCTCACTCAGGTACTCCTCTGGGTCTACAACCGGCTTCTTCAGACTGCGAGTTTGAAGTCTGTGCGCAGATGTAACAGGTTGCAGTTCTGGCTGTTTACTGTCAGGTAGGAAACCACACGGAAGCAGGAGGTCCCTGTGCAATGTTCGAGTTTTCCCAGATGAATCCGTCTCTGGTCGCACTGTGTAAACTGGAAGGTCGCCAGCACGGTTAACCACAACATAGATGTTTCTCTCCCACTTGTCCTCCAGCTTATGTTTTCCACGAAGTCTCACGTTCCGGACAAGCACTCGATCCCCTTCTTCCAGGGCGGAGGGTCTCACCCTCTGATCAAAACGAGTCTTGTTCCGTTCTGCTGACTTTGCTGCATTCTTGGAAGCGACTTGGTAGCTTTCCTCCAGGCGAGAGCGAAGAGTCTGCACATATTTCGAGTGTGATGGGACAGACTTGTCCCCCGCTGGCAAGCCAAAAGCGAGGTCCACAGGAAATCTCGGAGAGCGACCAAACATGAGCTCATAAGGAGTGTAGCCTGTGACCTCGTTTCTGGTGCAGTTGTAAGCATGGACCAGGGGTTTCACATACTCCTTCCATCTTTGCTTCTGTTCCGGTCCCAACGTACCCAACATACTCAGCAGCGTCCGATTAAACCTCTCTACTGGGTTGCCACGAGGATGATATGGCGTGGTACGGGTTTTCTGAATGCCGGCGATGTCACAGAGTTCTCGAATTAAATGGGACTCAAAGTCACGGCCTTGATCTGTGTGCAGACGCTCCGGGATGCCATAATGCACGATAAAATTCTCCCACAGACATTTAGCAACCGTCTTCGCCTTTTGATTGGCAGTTGGAAAAGCCAGGGCGTATTTGGTGAAATGATCTGTGAGGACCAAGATGTCTTTGGTGTTACTCTTATCTGCCTCGAGCGTCAGGTAGTCCATGCACAACAGTTCGAGCGGCCGGCTGGTCCTGATGTTCACCAGCGGTGCAGCCCGCTCCGGCAGGGCTTTCCTTCGAACACAGCGATCACAAGTCTTGATTTTCTTTTCCACATCTACAGCCATACGTGGCCAGAAGAACCGAGATCTCACCAGGTCAAGGGTCCTCTCGACCCCCATATGCCCCATGTCGTCATGGAGGCTGGTGAGAACTCCTGGACGCAATTCCTCTGGCAATACGAGCTGAAACGACAGATGGTCTCCATCCTGCCTCCTCCTGTACAGAACATCGTCCTGGAGTTCAAGGCGATTCCTTTCTCTCAACAGCAGGCCCAGATCTGGAAGTTGTTGTCGTACGGTGGGCGGCACACTCTCACCAGTTTCGATGTGAGAGATTACTTCCTTGAGACTGGGGTCCGCTCTCTGCTTCTCCCGGAGGCCAGACGGGGATAGTGAAGGCACAACTGGCAGCCCTTGAGGAGACTCGCTGGCATAACAGTCAGGAATGACAGAGACTGACATGCTCAACGACTCCACCAAGGAAGCGCCGCTCTCAGGGGGACTTGAAACTCTCACCAGACAGCTGTGACAAATGGCGGCCACAACATCTGGATCAAGCTCAATCGCCGTCTCATCCACATGGTCACGGGTGAACTGCTGGACCATGTCCCATTCTTTTTGACAGCGGTCTTCATCCGGCAGGTCATGGGGCCTTCGAGAGAGGGCGTCAGCGTCTCCGTTCTGGCTGCCAGCCCGATACTGGAGTTTAAAATCAAAGGTGGACAATGCAGCAAGCCACCTATGACTGGCAGCATCAAGCTTGGCAGAAGACAAGATGTACGTCAGGGGATTGTTGTCTGTTACGACGACAAAACTTGTCCCATACAGATAGTCGTGGAATTTTTCTGTTACGCTCCACTTCAGGGCCAAAAATTCCAGCTTGTGTGCTGGATATCGAGACTCACTGGCAGACAATCCCCGACTGGCGTACGCTATGACACGTAATTGTCCCTCTTGTTCTTGATAGAGTGCTGCTCCCAGACCTGTGGTGCTGGCGTCGGTATGCAAGATGTAGGGCTGCTTTGGATTTGCGAAGCCAAGCACGGGAGATGTCGTCAGTCTGTTGATCAGCGTTTCGAACGCAAGCTGGCACTTTGGTGCCCATTTCTCATTAAAATGCTGGTTAGCATCGTGGTTCAGGGCGGTTGACCCCTTGCGACCCTTGGAACGGGTCGGAGTATACCCCCTCGTCAGGTCGTTCAACGGCTTTGCAATTTCGGCATATCCCTTGATGAATCTGCGGTAGTATCCTGCAAATCCTAAAAAGGATCTCAAATCCTTCAGCTTTTGGGGGACTGGCCAGGACTTCAGGGCACTGATTTTCTCCGGATCCGTCTCCACACCCTGCTCCGAGACGATATGTCCCAGGTAACGCACCGACGCTTGAAAGAACTTGCACTTTTCCGGGGACAATTTGAGGCCATAGTCTCCGAGCCGGTGAAGCACTCTCAACAATCGCCTCTCGTGTTCTTCAAGGGTGTCTGAAAAGATGATCAAATCATCCAGGAAGACCAAAACCTCCTTGAGGTGCAAGTCACCCATGCACCGCTCCATGAGCCGCTGGAATGTACTTGGCGCATTGGTTACGCCTTGCGGCATTCGATTGAACTCCCAAAAGCCCAGTGGAGTTACAAACGCAGTCTTGGGTTTGTCAGCTTCTGCCATTTCAATTTGGTAATACCCGGATTTGAGGTCAAGGACACTGAACCAACGTGAACCGGTCAGTGCCGCAAACGACTCCTCCAAATTCGGTAGTGCGTAATTGTCTTTCACAGTCTGGAGGTTAAGCTTGCGGTAATCAATGCACAGCCTCACATCTCCATTCTTCTTACGTACGACCACGATGGGAGAAGAGAAGGGTGATTCAGATTCCCTTATCACTCCTGTCTTCAGCAGGTCCCGCAGATGGTCACGAACTGCCTCAATATCACGAGGATGAATGGGACGAGCTCGATGCTTGAATGAGGTCCCATCATGGAGGTGGATGTGATGCTTCACACGATCGGTACGCCCAAAGTCAAGATCATGGTGCGAGAAAACCCCTGGCATCTGCTTGAGATTGGATACGACCCGCTCCCTCCAATCCGGGGGAATTGGAGAATCTCCAAAATCAAACTCCAAGTTGCTTTCTTCCGGGCTCTGCACTTGGGTAGTGGAGACACCTTGAGTCAAAATCCGAGGTGACCCGGAGAGTTCAGCAATGACGCCCAATGGCTGAAGTGTGATGTTCTGGTCGGATTCATTGGTGATCACAACAGGGATCCGGTGAGGTGCGTGGCTGGGCAGAGAAACAAGACAGTTCCTTACACACAAACCTCCAGGCAGTGGGGTGGACGGCTGTTCCACAAGGACACACCTGCCAGCTGATGATAAACTTGCACGGACGGAGCCCCTGATGACCATGGTGCAGCCTGCTGGGACCTCAAGTGGAGATGCACCCGCCAATCTCACTACGCCAGTGCTCTCCCCTTGGGCCTGTTGGTGTCTCAGCTGCAGCAATTGGAGGACAGCTCCGTAGCCATGCCGGGATGGTTTGTAGCTAGCACACTCACTTTCCAGACGCTGCTCATAAAGCAGATCCAATGTGTTCATTCCAATTAAGACTTGTGCATGAAATCCTGGCCTGACATCCGGGACCACTAGTGCCAGGGTACACACATCCATATCAGCACCAATGAACGCCTTCGGGAAAGTAATGGTCACCTCGATGTAGCCCAGATAGGGTACTTCTTGCCCAGCAGCACCCTCCACTTGTAGCAAATCACACAATGGCCTGACAGGTTGATGTGAGAAGTGTTGATTGTAGGTCGAGATGGATATTGTTGTCACTTGCGATCCGGTATCCAGTAAGCATGAAAACTCTTGGCCAGCTATGCTCACCTGGCCAGTGCATCTGGACCCGATCAACCCCCGTGGCAGGTGCATAACCTCGGGGGACGCGAACTGTGCTTGATCTCTGCACCTCACTGGTTTCTGCATGATGGGACGTTGTTGGTCCTCCCCAGTTCCTGTTTGCCCCTCAACAGGAACCTGATTTAGTTTAAAGACGAGGCACTGTGAGGACTTGATCGTGACCACTTCTTCTGCCTCTCAGCGAACTGTTTTTTCTTCATAGCCACAAGTGACGGGTTCGGATCATTATCACAATTGGGTCGTATGTGTCCATCTTCTCCACAATTGTAACAATAACCTGGCTTTGGCCCTGAGGGCGGGGTCTTGTAAGAGGGACGGGGTGGAGCTTTGGTGGTCCTCATACTTTCACTGAGCCGACTGACATGGGTGGAATTGGGTGAGGTAGGCTGCTTTCGGTTGGACTGAGCAGTAAGGGCCGCCAGCTGCTTTTGAATGTCGGCCAGCTGCTGGGTGAGCTGCTGGGTGATGGTAGTCAGCACTTCCACTTTATCCTCTTCTGGGGCTGCAGAGGCGTACTGGGCGTGCGCCCCGGCTCTGGCTTTTGAGCCGAGGTGTTGCTTCATACGCTGAACCTTTGCCGCCCCACGATCCTCTTCCGTCCTCAGCAGCAGCAGCAGCTCAGCAAACGATGGAGGACGAGACTTGCGCTGTTTGAGCTGGAGCTCCGATATGAGCGTGTTGTCCCAGCAGCCACGGCAAAATTGGTTCAACAGATGCCGATCCAGTTCGGTAGCTGGAACTCCTCCCCTTTTCACCGCCAAAGTTAGTGCAACCTGCAGCCTGTGCAAATATGCAGATGGGTTTTCACCAGCGTCCTGAAACAGCTCCATAAATTTGGCGTACAGCTCGTCACCATCCTGGACTGTTCCATAGGCTGAATCGAGAATCTGGAGGTAAACCATGGGTGGTGTGTCCGGCATGAGATGCCTTACCATATCCACTGCTGGTGGCAGTAAGCTCTCTAGTATTCTCCTGGAGCGTTGCAGGTCGGAGACGGCAGGATCTTTCAACAGGAGGTCCACCCCAGATCGCCAGGCTTCATAGTCTGATTCATTCTGTGGTCTTGGAGCACGACCCGAAAATGATCGGAGTCTCTGGGCAGACAGGTGAGTTGCATGGTCATCACTTTTCACAATATGTTCGACTACATACCGCTGTATTCCCGGTGGATTTAGATCAGGGGGGGGCATTGTGGGGAATGAAGGTCCTGCAGCTCCCCGAGCACTCGAGGTGGCAGGAATGTGTGGCAACTCATCGCTGGAATTGTGTACCATAACCGTAGCACCTTGAGGCGGGTTGGGGCTGGCAGCGTTGGGCAACTGTGCAGCTGTACTGGGAACAGTTGGCTTCACCTCCGTTCTGGAGTCTGGATGAGTGGGGCTTTGCTCGGTGATGGACTGGCCCAGTAGAGACATTAACCCCGTCAGAACCTCAGCGTAGTCCCGCCCTGTGAGTTTAGCCAACTGTTTTAATTCGCCCAGGTATTCCCTTGTTTTTAACTCCCCAAAAGAATCTGCGCAAATGGTGGCGAGTTCTAAAATATCATAAGTCACTTTTTCTTTTTCACAACTGTACGTGTACGGCAAAATTTTCCGCAGTTCACACAAAGCATTTCCCGACTCAAATTCGACAATAATCATGTTCTGGAAAACGCCAGGCTCAGTTATAGCCACGATATTAGAGGGGTTGCCGTACCGACTTACGAATGCAACAACCTCATCGTCTGTGCGGTCACCGGTTACATGTTTAATTAAAACAGCATTCGGAATTTTTATGCCCTTTGTTTCCAAAATGTCCATATTTGCAATTAATGTCAACTTTACTATTGTTATTTGCTCAGCTCTGTACTCTCTCCTGGCTTGCTCGCCACAAATTATGTAGCACCTATGTCACACAAATTTAACACTGAAGCTAATGTGTAACAATAAAATACAACAATAGGCTAGTGATCAGAAGACTAAGGTACGACCAAAGGAGAGAGCAGACAGAGACTGAGGTTGCTGGTTGAATGATACCATGTATTTTTATATAGCAAAAAGTATAATGAAAAACCCCAACAATAAAGTGATATTATATACAGTGAACCGGCCGATCTGCTAAAGGCAGACAAGTAAAGAAGTACGGTAAGTTAACTTGTTTCAATCATTCGCATATATGCACATTCAGATATTCATGATTCATCAACAGATAACAAAGTCAGTCAGAAATAAGCAAAAACCCATACGCTTGGTTCATTGTGAACACCAAAAAGATAATCCCAGCTGCCCCCCCCCCACAGTTTATGTAAACCCACGTCTGGGTTGGGGAATTGAGTCCAGGAGAAATGGGTGGGAAAGTGTGTAGGGGAAGGATGTGTGTGCGTGTGTTGGGCAGGGGCTGAGCGAGTGGGTGAGGTCTTTTACTGGGCTACAAAGAGCCCCCTACCAGCCTGGCAGGAGGGATGCGACTCATTTGACAATCTGTCAGTCCGTGGTTCCTTTAGCTCGCCATCTATAAGATCCTGGTCAAGAGAACAGGACCAAAGTTCCTTATAACATTCACCATGGTTTCATACACCAATCAATACATTAATCCACATGATTCAACAAAGTACTCATTGCACTAATGTTATATTCTCAAAGTCATGATTTAGCAAATATAAATATAGATAGAAAAATAAATAGCATCTGTATCTATCATCATCATAACCAGCAGTTACAACAATTAGCAACATGATTCATTATTAAACAGACATGATACATCATCAATACTCTTTAAACCCATTACAGCAATATACTTTACATTCATTCTCAAAAGAACCCTTGGCTTCTCATTACAAAAGAAAAGACCCAGGCCTGTTTGCTAAACAGCGCTAGCCGCCTCCATTAAAGTGAATGGCGGCCGCGGCTAATGCTATCGGCTAATGCTAATGCTAACGGCTACAACTGATTTGACTCACCGGCCGTCCGCTGCGCACTACACTTACGTTCGGCCGTCGCGGTCTCGGCACGGCAGTTGCGACACGGTAAGGGGCTCCTGTAGCTCGTCTCGCATGCAGCTTCCCCACTGCTCCCTCTCTGAGACTGAACTGCCGCGGCTCAATACTAAACCTTGGTTGGTTGCGCCGACCCACGTGACCCCGTGACGTCACCGCCAGGTGACCCAGGTGACCATCCCGCGAGATCCCGTGACGTCACCACCAGGTGACCCAGGTGACAATCCCGCGAGATTTGGACATAATACCGCGAGAGTTGAGAACCAGATACCCTGTGAGTGAGGGATTTATCACCCCTGTTACAATGGCAATTATTAAAAGGATCCCTCTCTCCACTCACACCAGCCTGGCAATCTCTGGGGGTTTCAGACGGGCCTTTACCAAACCAACCAGAGGAAGGTGTGTTCTGTCAGGGGTATCGCTTCATCTTTGATCATGTGCATATCTGGTGGGTTACATAACATGCAAGTGCAGGCATCACCCCATTATCTTTATCTGGGTGTAGGGGGAGGGTGGTGATGGAGGCGCACCACCACCACCACCACCACCACCTCCAGCCCTGATTGGGAGCGTTTGGCAGCTCTTTGAGACGACAAATGGGAGGCCTTCCTAATGTGCGGTACGTAATCCTTTCTGAACACCTCCTCCGTGAACCACACGCGTGTGACAGCTGACATTCAACACAATCTGTCGTCCGCTGCACCGCTCCGTGTTGTGTTGTTGTTGTTGTGCGTGTGTTGTGTCGTTGCGGGTTCATGTTTCCTCCAAAGAAAGGCATGCATGTGTGCATCAGGGGTGAGAGGCATGCAGAGTGCATGCAGAGGGGGGGATAGTGCACGCTCGATGGTTGTGTGGTGTTTTGGACATTGTGTGTGATTTGTAAGGCGGTGAGGGTCTTGTTGATGTGTTTACGCGGTGTAGGAGCAGGAGACTGCACGCTCAGTGGGTTTATGATAATGGGAACAGGGTCTGGGTTCTCTGCATGCATCATGTGTGTCTTCAGTGGCTTTGCTTATGATGTCTTCCCCTGTGATCACACTCTTCATTCTGTAGATGATGTAGTATGTTGCATACATATTTGATATACTCACTTTAAGTCGCTAATCAATCCATCAATGTATTGTTATTTAAAGTGCAGTCTCATCATGGAAACGGTGTCAGAACACTTGTGGATAATAACATCAATACATTGATAAAGCAGAGTGATACGGACATAACAGAGTGGACTGAAATAGTGAGAGGAAAACAACAAGTTACAGCAAGAACTGACTTCAATAGTGAAGGAGGACAGCAGGTTACATTCCATAGTGCTCTGAGAATAAAAATGACTTTAAAATGGATTTAAAAGCATCCACGGACCCTGCTTCTCTTTTACGTCTGGGTCGGCTGTTCCACAGAAACAGGGATCATTCACCACTAAAGGTGAATGATTTATCACATCATTCGTCGTTACTCATTAAAGTGTGAAGCTAGCGAGCTCCACAACCGCCCTGCTCTGGCCTGTGTTCAACCTGCTGCTTTCAACGTAAAGATTTAAAGATCTTTAAACAAACGTGGGAATAAGTTTGCATGTCATTGATAACGTTGCACCGTGGACTACCGCTGTGTGATTGATGATGTCCTGGTGATAGAGTCGTCCCTGCTCCACGTCTGTCAGATGTAAACAGTGGACGACGATTCACGGCATTGCTCGGCGAAACAGCGTCTTCAGCCTTCAACTGACACCTCCTCGTCTTTGCATATTTCGGATGTTTTCTGCTCAAAACAGAACGCCGGTAGATTGTACACCCGTATGGATCCAAACCGCCGTCCTCCTCAGCGACCAGGAGATGCTGGCAGCGCACATATCATCTCCCAGAGTCACCATAAGCCCTCAGACGTCGTTCGTTGAGATGGGAGGTGCAGATCTGTCAGGGTCAAGATATCAGAAAGTAACTGCCAAGTGCACTCGAGATAGTCTGACAGGTTGTTTCTTTTACACCATCTACCGTGAATTGTCTTTGCAGACGGCGTCCTCCAGGGCCTGGGGAACAATCTGCAGTTGTGTGTGGATGGCCAATTCTAGGTTTCCATGACTTAATTCATTACATTCGTTTACACACAGTCCGACGGCCAGACCTACCCGCCCGCCAGTGTTCTTCACTGACGCCTTTAAGACACAGAGATGTGAATGTAATTGTCTCTTAGTGACAAACCCCTTGTCCCATCAAAGTCCTCTGGGATGGATTTTTTTTTCTTTAATTGACTTGTCAGATGCAGACAATAAACCAGGCAACAAGCACACAGGCGGCCGGCCCAGCCAACTCGATCACACATCGAGTGTCCACCAGTCATTTCACACGGCCCACGAGGCGTTTAGCCATTGTTGGAAATAGAAAAATCTATTCTACATAGGGCCAGATCTCTACAAAAAAACGGCTTGTGTTTGCTCTCAAATAACCATTCTTCGATGTCGTTGTTGCTGCTTCAACTTTCGGGCGTAATATAAAGATCAATCTCCTTTTTTGTGTGATGAAATATTCTTGTTTCTGTTCAAAGGAGGGTAGATGTAAAGTTGAAAACTGTCCCACCCAATTACTGTCACTCTGCGTTTTTTTCCTCGCTACTTTTCAAGAGCGGGAAATCTCCTCTGTTGGGAGCGTTGGAACCAGGTTATTCCGAGAGGGGAGGAGGGTAACCTGCGAAGCAACGATTCAATCGAGGCTTTGCGGGCGAGCTGTATACGTTTCTCGTTCTGTCTGATTATACAGAACGTAGCCGCGGTTACGGAAACATCTATCCCTAGACGCGTAGAAGCTGTGCGTTCAATCGCGTCAAATATGTGGTTAGCAAAACAATGTCCGGCGTTATTTGACTGACGCGAGGGGTCGATGGAAACGGGGG